>WOXC01006238.1:0-23130 GCA_011680675.1 Gymnobelideus leadbeateri
CACCCCATGACAGCATACAATCCAGTATAGGATCTGCAGATACTTTCACAATAGACATGAGTCAGGTTACAAAGGCGGATTGTACTAGATGGAATGAAAAATGGTGAAGAGGAAATCAAACCAAACAATAAAAAGATAAAGATCAAGTAGTTTGCTTCCATCAGGATTCAAACAGTCCTTTTTAGTTCTTTCTCTGGATGTAGACAGCTCTCTCCATCATGAGTCTTTTGGGATTGACTTATATCACTGCATTACTGAGAAGAGTCCAGTCTATCATAGTTGGTCATCACAGATATGTTGTGTCTGTGATTGTATACAAATCTCTCCTGGCTCTACTCTTCTCACTCAGCATCAGCTCATATAAACCTCTCCAGGTCAATATGAAGTCCATTTACTCTTCTTTTCTTATAGCACAATAGTATTCTATTACATGCATATACCACAACTTGTTAAGCCATTCCCCAATGGATGGGCACCCCCTTAACTTCTAATTCTTTTCAGCCACAAAAAGAGCTGCTATAAATATTTTTGTACATATGGGTCTTCCTCCCACTTCTATGATCTCTTTGGGATATAACCCTAGAAGTCATATTGCTGGGTCAAAGGGTATAAAATTATTTATAGCCCTTTGGGCCTAATTCCAGATTGCTCTCCAGAATGGTTGGACAAGTTCACAACTCCACCAGCAATGCATTAGTGTTCCAATTTGCCCACATCCTCTCCAGAATTTGTCATTTTCCTGTTTTGTCATCTCAACCAATCTGACAGGTGAGATGTGGTACCTCAGAGTTGTTTTTATTTGAATTTCTCTAATCAGTAGTGATTTAGAGCATTTCTTCATATGCTTATTGATATCTTTAATTTCTTCTTCTGAAAACTGCTTGTTCATGTCCTTTGAGCATTCATCAATTGGGTAATGACTTGTATTCTTATAGATTTGACTCAATTCTCTGTATATTTTAGAAATGAGTCCTTTGTCAGAGACATAGATTGTAAATTCTTTCCCAATTTCCCACCTCTCTTTTAATCTTAGTTACATTGGCTTTGTTTATACAGAAGATTTTCAATTTAATGTAATCAAAATAATCCATTTTGCATTTTGTAATGTTCTCTAGTTCTTGTTTGGTCATAAAGTCTTTCCCTCTCCACAAATCTGACAGGTTAAACTATTCCTTGCTTTCCCAGATTGCTTACAGTATCATCCTTTATACCTAGATCATGCACCCATTTAGACTTGATTTTGGTATATATTGTTAGATAGTGGTCTATGCCCGGTTTCTGCCATACTATATTCCAGTTTTCCCAGCAGTTTTTGTCAAATAATGAGTTCTTATCCCCAAAACTGGGGTCTTTGGGTTTATCAAACAATAGATTACTATACTCATTGATTGCTGAATCTTGTTCATCCAGTCTATTCCACTGATCCACTACTCTATTCCTCAGCCAGTACCAAGTAGATTTGATGACTGTTGCATACAGATTAAAATTGGGTATAGCTGGTCCACCTTCCCTAGCCTTTCTTTTCATTAATTCCCTTGACATTCTGGACTGTTTGTTCTTCCAAATAAATTTTATTACTATTTTTTCTAGCTCTATATAGTAGTTTTTTGGTAAATTGATTGGTATGGCACTGAATATGTAATTTAATTTGGATAAAATTGTCGTTTTTATTATATTAGCTCTACCCAACCACTAGCAATTGATATTTTTCCAATTAGTTAGATCAGACTTTATTTGTGTGAGAAGTGTTTTGTAGTTGTGATCATATAGGTCCTGGGTTTGTTTTGGCAGGTAGATTCCCAAATATTTTATAATGTCTACAGTGACTTTAAGTGGGATTTCTCTTTCTATCTCTTGCTGTTGAATTTCATTACAGATATACAGGAATGCTGAGGATTTATGTGCGTTTATTTTATATCCTGTAATTTTGCCAAATTGATTTATTGTCTCAAGTAGTTTTTTACTTGATTCTCTGGGATTCTCTAAGTATATCATCATATCATTTGCAAAGAGTGATAGCTTGGTCTCTTCTTTGCCTAATTTGATTCCTTTGATTTCTTTTTCTTCTCTAATTGCTACTGCTAATGTTTCTAGTACCAGATTGAATAAGAGGGGTGATAGTGGACACCCTTGTTTCACCCCTGATCTTATTGGAAATGCTTCTAGCTTATCCCCATTACATGTAATATTTGCTGATAGTTTTAAATAGATGCTACCTATTATTTTATTTTTTTCCAAATGCATTATTAACTTCTGTTTTACTTCATTTCCACCAGTTTTTGTGTTACAAATTTTCACCCCGTTTTTCCCCTACCCACCTCTGAAAAATAGCAGTCGCCCAGGATATCCCCTCCTCTTATTTCCCAATTACATGTAAAATAGTATTAATAATAGCATATATATATATATATAATGTATATACTTTAAACATCTCAGGCAGGCTTTTGCTGGCCAGGTGAGGTGGGGCTTGTTTTGACCCATCCCCCTCTTCTCTTCAGACTCCTTGCTGCCACAATTACACCCCTTCTCAATGACTCCCAAGCCTGAGGCTATTTCCACCATCTCAGGATTTCACTCTGGGTGGAACACTTATCTTTGGGTTTTCTAGGTCAGGAATCAGAGCAGCCAGAGTTTACTATGTCATCCTGGGCCCTGGATAGACAGTCAGGTGATTTCTAAACTCCCAGGCTGGGGGCTGATAGCCCCAGGAGAAGCTGCTATCTCTGCTGGGGGCCCCAAGCCCTCTCTTACCTGGCTCCCATGATTCCTCCCGTCCATGATGAGATGCTGGTGAGACAGCTGCAAATCGCCCTTGGGATGGGTGAGTCAGTATGCTGGGGCTCCTTCTATCTCTTCTGTAGTCCACCCTCTAGTCCGAGCTGCTGCAGCCCACACACGCTCTACACTTCCCCTGTCCAGACCCATGTGGGCACTTTCCTAGGCTGGATTCTGCCACAAGCCACCTCCCAGTTGATTCTGTCACTCCAGAATCCGTTCAGATTCACTTTTTAAGGTTTAGTGACAGGATGCATGGAGGAGCTTAGAGAAGTTATTGCTTTGGTTCCGCCATCTTGGCTCCACCCCCTATAATGTCATTTATTGATAGGGCATGTGATCTATTAATAAAGGACAGGTGAATAACATGTCTCAAATTTTGCACAAGATCCAAAGGGAAGGCAAATAGCATGTTTTAGACCTAAATGTGTCTTCCTTCTCATTGATCTGACTCTACATAACTGGGACATGTCCTAGCAATCTTGATTGTTGGGTACTTTAATGAAGAAGTAGACCAAGAGTTCTCAGTTCCTCCCCCATCTTGGAGAAAGAAAAAAGCAGTGCTCTCGTACTCAGATGTGGCTGTTCACAACCCTATCTGACTTCTAAGGAATCGAATGTTAGTCAGCTTATGAAACCCAGGCTGCTTCGAGCAAACTTGGCTAGTAATTGACATATTTATAAACCATCTCAACAAGGCTCTTACTAGCTTAGTCGTCTTTTTCTAGACTAAGTCACACTAAATCTTGGTGAGGGGAGAAGCAAGGACAGAGGGATACATCCCTAGGAAAGACCTAGTTCTGCCTGACCTTAGTTTATAGAGTAAACAAAAGTAAGGGTCTCTGATGAGGCAGATGCCTTAGGGGCTAGGAGTCTTCACATTACTCTGGTCATACCCTTCAAAGACTTTCTGCCTTTTCAGGAGGAAGGTCTTGACAAAAATAGGAGAAAAAAGATCCATCACAAATGATTGTTTATCAGTATAATAATGTATTATTAATTTTCCTCATTTGTCATGTGATAGCCATCCTTAGTGTTAGCCTATAAAAGAGAAGAGAACATTGTCCCACCCCAATGCCTCCTGTAGCTCTATTTCTTGAAATACTGTGAAAATAGGGTGGAATTAAGTGTGATACCTGGGTTCAGGGAGGTATTTCTCCATCCTGCAGCCATTCGAAGTTGCCTTGGGTCAAGACACAAAGGTTCTACATGACTATAGGAAACGAGGTAACCAAGCATCCCAGAGCTGGAAGTTGTGCAGTAACAAGACTTCACCTCCCTTTCTCTCCTCCTGTCACTTAGCTAGACAGTACAGGTGCAATGGGGGTGGGGTTGGCCTTCTAGCAGCCCTGGGTACTTTCCATGATGAGGAAGAGCCCAAACCTTTGAGAGATTATACTCAGGGTGCAAGTGGGACTCCCTGGAATGGCCAGCCTGAGGACTTATTTTCAAATGCCTGCTTCGTTTCTTATTACTTGGAAAATTCCTTACCTGACATGGACCATAGTTTCCTCATCAATAAAGTCAGTGAATACAAGAAGACCATACTTTAGGTCTATTTCAGCCCTACACTGATGATCTCATGAAATGTTGTCACCAAATCACAGCTGTATTTTAGTCATATTTAGTCTGAAACTTCCCTATTGGAACTCAGAATCAAGGAAAAACTATCTGAAAAGACAACATTTCTATTAAATACAATACTAATAACAACTGACAATGATGATAGCTAGCACTTGCAAAGCAAATACTATGGGTCAGGCAGTACATTAGGTAATTATTATATTTGATCCTCACAACAACCCTGGGAAGTAGGTACTATTAGCCAATTTACAGTGAAAGAAGCTTTGTTTCCCTTCCCTCTTCCACAGAGGCATCAAACCCCTACTTGTGGGTGCTCTCACCAAAGCAAATATAAATTTGGATCCCTGAACCCATTTTTTCTTAAGGACCAGTCATAACTCAAATCACTCTAGCTCTCATTGATTAGCCAACATCACATTGCTTGAGCCCTGATTGGTTCAGAGTGAATGTAAATAGCAATTGTTTCTGGTTTGGCCAGAAACCCTGAGGGTCTTCCCTTCCCAGAGTGATTTTTTTTCACTAGGTAAAAATGTCATTCTCTGCCTCATTTCTCATTTAACCTTAATCACTGAATGGGTGTTGCCACAGTCCAACTGAGACTTACTAAAGATCTTAGCTTAAAAAAGGCCAAGGTGCCCCACTGCATCCTGGGTCACTTGCAGTTTTTCTGATCTCTATCTTGTACCTGGACACAAATGGCTCTAGAGGAGAAAGTGAGGCTGGTGACTTTGCACAGCCTTCCCTCACTTCCATCCAATTCTCTTGCTTTTCATGGCATCACTTCCCTGGTGTCATGGTCCTCTTCAAGAATCAAGGACAAACAACATTTAAAGAAACTGAGGCAAACAATTTATAAATTACTTTCCCAAGATCATACAGTTAGTAACTGTCTGAGAACGAATTTGAAATCAATTCTTTCTGACTCGAGTTCCAGTACCTCACCTTTATCTGCTTTATTTTGGTGTAACTCCTGATATCCCCCAAATTGAATCCTATCTATAAAAACACAGAAATTGGGCCTGTGGACCATAGGTTACACAAGTAATACAGCAGCAGTCTTTAACATTTGACATTGGATCTTCTCTGCCCTTAGTTTTCGTGGCACTGCTTCTTTCTGGTACTTTTACTCTTTGAGTTTTCTTTATCAACTCTATTCTTTGCCAGCAATAGTCATAGAAGAAATGCCTGTTAAATGAATAAACAAAGTAAGCCAAGAGGAAGCCTGATGACAACAATGGAATGGGGGAACAGGGTAAGGTAGGATCACCAAAAGCCTTTTCTGTGAGATAGAGCCTCACTTTCACTGCCTCTGAACTTTACTATGTAAGAAACCCATAAAGATGGAGAAGTGGGAGACAGCAGGTACAGTCCAGGTCTCCTCATAATTAGTCTTGCCAATTTCTGAGACATTCAGACAAAGTAGAGATTAGCTAAAAGGGAAAGCACAGTGTGTCATTTATCCACTCCAAGGTCACGAATTCCCTCCACTGGCAAGTGGACCCTGGCAGGGACTGTTGAATAAGGGTGGGCCAACAGTTCTGTCACTTTTATTGTGGGGTAAGAGCAGGGATTCATCACCCAAACAAAAAGCTCAGCACATCTTACACTAACTCCAGAGTAGGGTCTTAAATCCAATCCTCAGGTGCATACCAGCTGTGAACTGGCACATCTGTCACTCCGATTCTGAAGTTCTATCTACTACTCTACTTAGATGTGACTGACCTGGGGAGGGACTGTGGAACCAGGGGGTTCATCTACAGTTCTGTCACTCTGAATTTATAGAGCTTTGAGACTACCTCACAGTAAATTCAGCCAGTAACTTCCTACTAGAACTCAACCCCCAAGAGGTAAATCTGTAATCATTTTACCTGGACCAAAACCAGTGTCTAAAGCCTAGAAACGTCAGTACAAGAGGGCAGTGACTAGACCATAATCAAGATCAGGCTGCTCAGAGCCCATGGAAACTCTTCACTTCCTGGGTTTCAGGCTCCCCTGTCACCACCACATTCAGTACCCAGCAAACAAAGAGAAGAACACCAGAAAATGTGGTCATATAAGTCCCTAATATTCTCTCCAGAAGAACCTAGAGTCTAGCTCTCACTCAAAGTAGCAAGTAATGGATTAAGGCTTGTAGAATCAGCAAAAAAAAAATTCCTCTGGAGAGCTAATATGGTGTTAATAGTGCCCAGGACACACACCCAAAAAAGGTGAATAATTCCAAAATATCTTCAAATAAGGCCTTAAGGAAAAATGCTGTATAGCCACTGTGTCAATTAGAATTACTAAAAGAAATGAAGGAAGAACTTTTTTCATGAGTTGAAAATTTTACTACAAATGGAATAGTTTAGGGGAAAAAATTAGAAAATTAATGAGAACTTTGGTAGGTCTTGAAAGGAGAATTAATAGCATACTACAAGAAGTACAAAACTTGACCCAAGTAAGAGATACCTTATTAATAATTATAATGGATATATAAAAGTTAATGGGATGGATATATAATGGATTATTATTAATCCAAAATTAATTAATCTTTGAAATGAATATTGGAATGAAACCAAATTACAAACTAGAACAAGATTAAGGTATTTTACACCAAAAAATACTTGACCTGGAAAACAATTTTTTTTTTAATTTTCAATTTTATGTTCTTTCCATTTATTTATTTATCTATTCATTATTTTTTATTTTTAACATTTCCTTTTATAATATTGTGAATTCTCAATTTTCCACCTCCATCCTATACCCCTTCCCCAAGAAGGCATGCCATTTGATATAAACTATGTGATCATATTTAAATGTTTTCATATTAGTCATGTTGTGAAAAAAGAATCAGAACCAAAGTGGAAAATCACAAGAAAAAACAAGTGAAAAGAAAGAATATAGTCTGCTTTGATCTGCATTCAGACTCCATAGTTCTTTCTCTGGATGTAGATAGAGCTGTACAACATGAGACTTTTGGAATTGTCTAGATATCACATTGCTGAGATGAAGTAAGTCTATTTCAGTTGGCCATCTCACAATGTTGCTGTTACTCTGTACAATGTTTTCCCAGTTCTGCTCACTTCACTCAGCATCAGTTTGTTAAGGTAAGAGTTGGGAGAGCTGGTCCAGATGTTTGAAAGAATTCACTTAGACCTTGTCTTTAGCCAATGGGGACTTTATTGATGCAAAATTTTTTGTGTCTGAGATTCAGCAAGGAGCTAAACAAAGGCATTGATATAGGAAAAGAGCAAAATTATAGAGAAAGAAAGCTATAGAGCCGATAGGATGATGATGTAATTTTTAGGGTTTCTCATGTGAGTTGGAGATTTAGGCACTAGATAAGTCTTGCAAGATAAGGACACAGGATGAGGATGATGAATGACTCAAGATAATGGAGACAAGGGAATCCCATGACGGATAAGGGGGAGACAAGGAATTTTATGGTCCAGAGCAAGGGGAAGTTTTGAGGTATTTCAAGATAAGGGAAGACTTTAGGGCAACAGGTAATTAGCAACTCAACCCTTAGGGCACTTTTGTACTTTACAGTGCCTTTATAAAATAAACCAGGGAAAGGGCAACTCAATCTTTAGGACACCTTTGTATCCTCATCAAGTTCATGTAAGTCTTTCCAGGTTTTTCTGAAATCCACCTGTTCATCATTTCTTATGGAATAATATTATCTGGGAGAAAATTTAAAAGAGAATATTTAAAAATCATTGGATTATCTGAAAGCCACAAATAAAGAAAAAGCTCAATGATCATATTTCAATAAGTCTTGAAAGAAAACTACCTGACCTATTAGAATGAGAGGGAAGAGTGAAAATTAAAAGAATAGGTCCTGAAAGAAACTCCAAAGGGGAACCTTTCAGTATCATTGAAACCAAAATAGAACTCCATGGTAAAAGAAAAAATTCTGAAAAGGTCCTGAAAAACATCCACACAGGTCTAGGCCTGACAATCACAGTCAGGATCACACAAAATTTAGCAGCTCCCACCATAAAGGAGTGGAAAGATTATAACACAGTATTACACAGAGGGAAAAATATAGGCTTATAACCCAGAACAACTTACCCAGAAAAACCTGAGTACAGTCTAACAGGTGGGAAAATGTACTTTTAATGAAATAAAGGATTTCCAAGCATTCTTGATTTTCAATGACAAAATGTAAGTAGAAACTTTGAAATACAAACACAATAGTAAAGGGCAAAATTGAAAGACCAATTATAGAGATAATCATGTGGATATATAAGAAAAAGTCTTGACACTTTACTAGGAAAGAAAATGCAGTTATCTTCCAAATATGAATGTCATCAGGATGGCTGAGGCAGTTAAATAAGATAGAGGATCTGGGATTTTGTTATGTTAAATGATCTTAAAAGAAGAAAGGAATTAGAGAGAAGGAGTAAACCAGGGAAGGTTATGGGAGGAATGATAAGGTAATCTTTGTTGTATATTGGGAAGTGAGTACAAGGAGAAATTTGTTGCATACAAATTTTTGTGCAAATATAGAGAGGAGAATAGGTTTGTGTTGAGCTCCACTTTCACTTCAATTATCTTAAAATGGTTAGAATACACAACCACATATATACAAAGAAATTGGCATAAAAACATTTATCTCAGCAAAAATAAAAAAAACAAAAGAAAGAAACTGGGATAGATGATGGGAAGGATAAAGTAACTTAGATTCAGAGAATAAATAGATATGAACAAAACACACTAAGCTCAGAGGATGGATTGTGAGGAAAAGTTTAAAAGGGGAGAAAAAAAGGGTAGGAGTATGTGACTGGTGTCTGGGAGAGAGGAAGAGTGCAGAGAGAACTGGGTCAAGCAAAGAGCACTAGTGCTAAGTATACTTCTATACTATCATGCTTTTTCATTTTAAATAAGAGAGGTGTGTGTGGCTGTCGGGGGAGGGGAAGGTGGGGGGGTGTAGGTGTAGTTTTACATAGTAGTATGGAGGGAAATACACAGTTGATGACCATCCACATTTAATGAATGTGATAAATTCTCACATAAAATTGGAAGAGGAGGGCAGAAGGGTTTAGAAAGCAGAAGTAAACAATATGTTGTTACAAGAAATAAATTTGAAACATTAAAAATTGTGCCCAACTGTAATAATTGGAAGGAACAAAAAGTATTATGTTGTACCTGGACTAAAAAAAAATGAAAATGGCTAGGTGGCGCAGTGAGTAGAGTGTCGGCCCTGGAGTCAGAAGGACCTGAGTTCGGATCCGGCCTCACACACTTAACGCACACAAACAAAAACCTAGCCATGTGACCTTGGGCAAGTTACTTAGCCCCAATTGCCCTTCAAAAAAAGCAAAAAACAAACAAAAAAACCCCCCAAAAACCCAACAGCAAGAATTGGCTCTAAATAAAACAGAAAAATAAGAATATTTCATTGTGGTTAATAGTTCCATAGAAAATGAATTGTCATTGTTTAACATGTATGCAACAAAATACAGAGCAGCTAAATACTTGAAGGAAATGCTAAAGAAGTTATAGAGAGAAGTAAACAAGCAAACGATAAAAATGCAGTTCTCAATGCATCCTTTTCAGAACTGGACAAAGTCAAAAGAAAGAGATAAAAGCGAAGAGAGATGTTAAGGCCTTTGTGAAATTTTAAGAAGTCAGACATTTGTTACGCGAAATGATCTTAAAGACCCCTGGTAATTGTTAAATGGAAAGAAAAATGAATACCCATATTTCTCAGGTAAATGGAAAATAAATACCTATATGTCTAAGATGTGTATGACATTTTTTCAAAAACTGTCCACATATTAGAACCTTAAATGGTCAAATATGCAAGACAAGAGATATATTAAGGATATCCTTAGCTGACCATGATTCAATAAAAAATCATAGTCTATAAAGAGCCATTGAATAAAAGTCTAAATATTAATTGGTCAATAAATAATTTCATCTTAAGAAAAATAGAAATGTTACAGAATTTCATCAACAGTAAGTAAAACAATGAGATAGCATACTAAAAGTTCTGGGAGGAGTCGAATGAAATTCTTATGGGAAAATTCATGTCTTGAAACGCTTTCTTCACTAGGACTGATTCTATAGGTAAGCTTGACTGAAGAGAGCCTTCTCTGATAAGACCCAGAAGCCTGTACAGTGATAAAGGTTTGTTATATCTATGTTTCTGTAGGGACATGTTTCTTAATTCATGAGAAGTCCTGAGGGCAAGTAGAGTTTCACTAACATCTTTGTATACCCATTACATAGTTCACTATCTGACACAGAATAAGTACTTAATAAATGTTTACTAATCAGTTCTTTTTTAAATTTATTTATTAGTTTAGTTTTAGTTAACAAGATTCAATTCCACAGTTCCTTGATTTTCAAATTTCCTTTACCTCCCTCCTCCCACCCCCCACAACATCATATAGTCCAGTATAGGATCTGCAAATACATTCATATTAGACATTAGTCTAATTACAAAGGCGTATTGTACTAGGTGGAATGAAAAATGGTAAAGAAGAAATAAGACCAAACAATGAAAAGAAAAAGATCAATTAGTTTGCTTCCATCAGGATTCAAGCTCAGTTCTTTATAGTTATATCTCTGGATGTCGCATTTCTCTCCTTCATGAGTCTTTTGGAATTGACTTATGTCACTGCATTGCTGAAAAGAGTCCAGTCTGTCATAGTTGGTCTTCACACATATGTTGTGTCTGTGATTGTATGCCAGTTTCTCCTGATTCTACTCTTCTCGCTCAGCATCAGTTTGTATAAGCTGCTCCAGGTAAATATGAAAACCGTCTCCTCTTCATTTCTTATAGCACAATAATATTACATGACATTCATATACCACAACTTGTTTAGCCATTATCCAATTGATGGGCACCCCTTTAATGTCCAATTCTTTGCAACCAAGAAAAGAGTTGCTATAAATATTTTTGTACATATGGGTCTGCCTCCCTCTTCTATGATCTCTTTTGGATATAACCCTAGAAGCTGCGTCAAAGGGTATGAAATTATTTATAGCCCTTTGGGCATAATTCCAGATTGCTCTCCAGAATGGTTGGATAAGTTCACAACTTCACCAGCAATGCATTAGTGTTCCAATTTGCCCACATCCTCTCCAGCATTTGTCATTTTCTTGTCTTGTCATCTTAACCAATCTGACTGGAGAGATGTGGCATCTCAGAGTTGTTTTGATTTGTATTTTTCTAATCAATAGTGATTTAGAGCATTTCTTCATATACTTATAGATATCTTTAATTTCTTTCTCTGAAAACTGCCTGTTCATATCCTTTGACCGTTTAACAATTTGGGAATGACTTGTATTCTTATAGATTTGACTCAATTAGGATATGTAGATCTGGAAGAAATTATAGATTTGACTCAATTAGGATATGGAGATCTGGCAGAAATGCACAAAGAAATACCCCCTGGGAGTTTATAAGATGATCAAATGAGAGGATATGGAGAGTAAAGAGGATCCAGGACATATCTTTGACAATAGTACATCCAAAGTTAGGAGAAGTAAAGGCAGCTGAGAAGGAATGATCAGAGAGACAGAACTAAGGGAATGCAGTACTATAGAAATCCAGAGGAGGGAGTTTGCAAGATGAGAAGCAGATTAAAAGTGTCAAATGCTTCAGAGAGTTCTAGAAACATAGACTCAGAAAAGACCATCCTTGTATATGGTTCTCAAATGTTCTGCAAATCTTTTTTTTCCCAAATACTTTATGAACTTTTGGTTTACATCATAAATTTCCACCAGATTTTGAGTTACAAATTTTCTCCCCATTTTTCCCCTACCCACATCCGCAAAATAGCAATCCCACAGGATATCCCCTCCTCCAATCTGCTCTCTCCCATATCTTCCCTGATACCCCCTTTGACTTTTCCAGTAGGACATGGTGGATCTCTATGCCCCAGTGTCTTTATATATTATTTCCCAATTACATGTAAAATAGTATTAATTAATAGCAGTATGAATATATATATTTAAACATTTGGTTTTAAAACTTTGAATTCCAGATTCATTCCCTTCCTCCCTTGTCACCCACCCTTACTTAAGATTAGCAATTCAATATAGGTGGTATGTGTGTAACTAATGCCAAACATTACCATAGTAGATATATTATAAAAGGCTGATTATATTTCCCTCCCTCCTATCCCACCTCCCACTTGTTCTACTCTCTACTTTGGTCCTGTTCCTTTTCAAAAGTGGGTGCTTCCAACTTCCCCTCTCCCCGAGCCTGCCTTCCCTTCCATCATCCCCCCTCTCATCCCCTTCCCCTCTACTCTCCCATAGGGTAAAATACCCTATTTAGTGTGTATGTCATTCCTTCCCTAAGCCAAATTCAATGAAAATAAGGTTGACCCATTCCCTTTTGCCTTCCTGTTCTTCCCCTCCATTGTATCCATTTTCCCTTGCCTCTTTTATATGAGATAGTTTACCCCATTCTGTCTCTCCCCATCTCCTCTCATTATATTCCCCTCTCATCTCTTAGTTCCACATTTTAAGTACCATTCCTTCCAATTAAATTGGTCCTGTATGTATACCTGTCTATGTATACCTGTCAACACACATTCACATATGTATTCATACACCTTCTATTCCCTTCAACTATTTTCATACTGAGAAAAGTTTCATCCGTTAGAATGATCATTTTTCCAGGTAGGAATGTAAATAGCTCAGCTTTGATAATTTCCTCATGATTTCTTTTCCCTGTTTGCCTTCTCATACTTCTCTTGTTTCTTGTATCTGAAGGTCAAATTTTCTATTCAACTCTTGTTTTTTCTTCAAGAATACTTGAAAGTCCTCTATTCCACTGAATGACCATATTTTCCCCTGAAACATGATACTCAGTTTTTCTGGGTAGGTGATTCTTGATTTTAATCCCAGCTCCTTTGAATATTATATTCCAGGCCCTTCAATCCCTCAGTGTTGAAGCTGCCAGATCCTGTGTTAACCTGATTGTGTTTCCACAATATTAAAATTATTATTCCCTTTCACATAACTCTCTGTTTATATTAAAAATGGATTGATAGATTTTCTTTGATGTCTTTCCTGTTTCCAACCCTGGGCCAACTTTTTCCTGTCAGTCAGTTGTTCTGCAAAATGCCATTTTGAGTTAGGACCAGACCAGTTATTCTTCATTATTTTCCTTGTTCTTGTTTCTTCCTGGCTGCTTGTAATATTCTTTCCTTGATCTGGTAAATTTGGAACCTGACTATAATATTCCTAGGAGTTTTCTTTTAGGGATCTTTTTAGGAGGAGATTGGTAGATGCTTTAAACCCCTATTTTTCCCTCTGGGTCTAAAACATCAGGGCTGTTTTCCTTAAGAATTTCTTGAAGGATGATTTCTAGGTTCTTTCTTTGATCATGGATTTCAGGTAGTCCAATAATTTTTAAATTATCTCTCCTGGATATATTTTCCAGGTCAGTGGTTTTTCCCATGAGACATTTCACATTGCCTTTTATTCTTTCACCTGTTTGGATCTGTTTAACCAAATCTTGATTTCTCATAAAGTCATTAGCTTACATTTGCTCCAATCTAATTCTGAAGTAATGATTCTCTTCAGCGAACTTGTGAGATTCTTTTTTCCATCTGGCAAATTAAGCTTTTTAAGGCATTCTGCTCCTCATTGTCTTTTTGAACCACTTTTGCCATTTGAGTTAGTTTGTTTTTTAAGGTGTTATTTTCATCAGTCAGGCTGTTGACTCTCATTTCATAATTTTCTTGTATTCTTCTCATTACCAGCCATAGAGGACCTTAAGAAGCAGATAAGATAAGTTCTGTATATTTTAGAAATGAGTCCTTTATCAGAGACATAGGTTGTAAAAATTCTTTCCCAATTTCCCACCACCCTCTTGATCTTGGTTACATTGGCTTATCAAAGTTGAACTATTTACATTCCTACATGGAAAAACCATAACTGTGACTGATGAAACCTTTCTCAGTATGAAAATAACTGAAGAAGGACATATGGGCATATGAGTACATATGTGAATGTGTGTATATATGTTCACAGGTATACAAGGATAGAGGGCACAGGTTGAATTTGGTGGGAAGGGATGATACTTAGGGGGTGAAGTTAAGAGGTGAGAGCGTAGATGGGGAGAGACAGGGTAGGGCAAACTTTCTCATGTAGAAGAGGCAAGGGACATGGTTGCAGGGAAGGGGAAGAACAGGAAGGCAAAAAGGCAAAACCATATCCTCACTGAATTTGGCTCAGGGAGAGAATGACATACATACAAAATGGGATATCTCATCTTGCAGGAGAGTAGGGGTAAGGGGGATGAGATGAGGAATGATGGAGGGGAGGGCATTCTGGGAGGACGGGAGGTTGGAAGTACCCACTTTTGAAGAGGGACAGGATCAAAGTAGGGAATGGACAAGGTGGGGGATGGGATTGATGGGAAGGAAATATAATATAACTCTTACAATATATCTACTATGGTAATGTTTTCAACAGCTTTATTAGTACAATACATACTGAATTGCTTATCTTCCCAAAGGGAGTGGGTGACAAGGGAGGAAGGGAATGGAACTGAAATTCGAAGTTTTAAAAGTAAATGTTTCAAATAAAAAAAAAAACACAGGTCAATGGGTAGGTGTGGTTCTCACCCAAACATGAGCAGTATCCTCTAAAGCCTGGAGCTTAATTCCTGAGAGAATGGTGTACAGGTACTAGAAGGGGCACACCATGACTCCTCTGAGTCTTTTGCTCAGGACTCAGTTACCATCATATCCAAAAGGGGACTGTTGAAACACTGAGATACGGCTCCCCTTGAGGACAGTAAGGAGTTGTCTGAGAATTGTTTTACACCTGCCGAGGCCACCAATTCCTTCAGTATTTGGATAACCAATCTCCCCACAGAAGAGAGTCATGAATAACAAGTGCCAACTCCAGGGTGACAGTTCATTTGATCTCAACTACGAAGAAATGTAGGTGCTAATTTGTCAGATGAGGAAACTGAGGCTGGGGCAACTTTAGTGTGGGGAAGGATTTGAAATCAGATCTACCTCACTCCAAGTCCAGCACTCTAGTCTCTGTGACACTAGTGGCTTACAGTGGAGTGTTTGGTAGAGACTTAGGATTCCTCACTTCTCACCTTATTCACTACCAACTCCCCCCACTCTCTGTGTGGCTCCATCTGACACATGCATCCTCCTCCCTCAGGGCTCAGGAAAGTTTCTTGCTCAGCTGCTTCTGGCTGCCCACTTGGCCTTTCTCGTTATGATAATGAGTTTCATTTAGGAAGCTCTTATTCAGGAACACTAATTGCTGGTGACAATTTTCATCTGAGCTAAAACTTTTCCTATTCTGGGACATCCCCTGGCTCCCTTGGCTGACAATGTCAATGTCAAATCTCCCCAAAGTGACATGATAAACACCACTCCCCCGTGACGTGAGGATGAGGAGGGGCAAATCAGCCCAGGGAATCAATACCCTATATAGAGCCCTTGCTGTACACAGCCCTGTCAGCCAACACAGTGACTGCCACATCCATGCCCAGTGCTCCAGCAGCTGGCACCAGCCTGGTGAGTTCCTTTCTATATCTCAGACTCCAACACAAAGATTATCTCTTGAGAAGATAGGAGATCCGATCCTCTAGTCTATTAGAGGGATGGAGAAATGGCTACACATCTTCTATAAGCGAGAGGAAGTGAATCCAAGGGAAGACTTTGGAACAAGAAATAGAATTTTGCCCCTGGATCAAAGACATTTATTATATTTCCTTTCCCTCCTCTGAACTAGCTCAGGTCCCTGCCTTCTCTGCTCAGGCACCTCTGATGCTTCTCTCCCCTTTCCCTTCCTCCCCTTTGTCCCACAGTTAATCTAGCATTTGAGTTCTGTGGTTGCATAACTTGGTGTGAATGTCATAAGCTTGTGGAATCATAGATTCCATGTATGGAAGAAACTCAGAGTGCATTTAGTTTTTAGCTCTTACCTTTAGCAGAGGAGGAAACTGAGGCCCAGAAGAGTATTAACCTTCCCATTGTCACATAGGTACTCAATACCCTACATACAACCTTATTTTAAATGGAATTTCTCTTTCTATCTCTTGCTGCTGGACTTTGTTACTAACATAAAGAAATGCTGATGATTCATGTGGCTTTATTTTGTATCCTGCAACTTAGTTAAAGTTGTGAATAATTTCAAGTCATTTTTTCATTTATTCTCTAGGATTTTCTAAATATACCATAAAATATCATCTGCAAAAAGTACAGATTTCCCTAAGTACTGCTTTGGCTGCATCCCATGAATTTTGGTATGTTGTCTCATTATTGTCATTTCTTTTAATACAACTGATGATTGTTTCTATGATTTGTTCTTTTCTTTACTTTTAAAAAATATTAGATTATTTCATTTCCAATAATTTTGTCTTTCTATCATCCACTATTGAATGTAATTTTTATTGTATTATGATCTGAAAAGGATGTGTTTACTAATTCTCTTTTTCTGTATTTGTTTGTGAGAGTTTTATGTCCTAATACATGGTCAGTTTATACACTCCATGCAACCTTATCAGGAAAACTAATGAGGTAGATCAAATTAAAAGAAATAAAGAAGAAAATTTTATCTTAGTGAAAGATACCATAGGCAATGAAATCATATCAATACTAAATATATATTTGCCCAATGGCATAGCATCTAAATTTTTGAAGGAGAAGTTAAAGGAGTTACAAAAGGTAAGAGATAATAAAACTATACTACTAGGGGACCTCAACTTTCCCTTGCAAGAACTAAATAAAAATAATCAAAATATAAGCAAGAAAGAAATTAAAGAGGGGAATACAATTCTGCAAAGGTCACATAAGATAGATCTCTGGTTAAAACTGATTGGGAGTAGAAAAAATATACCCCCCCTTTTTTTTAGCAGTATATGGTACCCACACATAAGCTAACCATGTATTAGGACATAAAACCCTCACAAAAAAATACAGAAAAAGAGAATTAGTAAACACATCCTTTTTAGATCATAATGCAATAAAAATTACATTCAATAATGGGTGATGGAAAGACAAATTTAAAATTAATTGGAAACGAAAAAATCTAATCTTTTTTTTAAAAAAGTAAGTAAAAGAATAAGTTCCAGAAACAATCATCAATTTTATTAAAAGAAATGACAAAAATAACATACCAAAATTCATGGGATGCAGCCAAAGCCATGCTTAGGGGAATCTGTACTCTTTGCAGAGGATATGATGGTGTACTTAGGAAAGCCTAAAGAATCAACTAAAAATCTGCTTGAAATTATTCACAACTTTAACAAAGTTGCAGGATACAAAATAAAGCCACATGAATCATCACCATGTATTTATGTTACCAACAAAGTCCAGCAGCAGGAGACAGAAATAGAAATTCCATCTAGGGGCGGCTAGGTGGCGCAGTGAGTAGAGCGTCGGCCCTGGTGTCAGAAGGACCTGAGTTCTGATCCGGCCTCAGACACTTAACGCACACAAAAACAAAAACCTAGCCGTGTGACATTGGGCAAGTTACTTAACCCCAATTGCCCTCCAAAAAGCAAAAAAAAAAAAAAAAAATCCATCTAAAATAATTGTAGACAATATAAACTTCTTGTGAGTCTACCTGCTAAGACACACCTGGGAACTATATGAACAGAGTTGCTAGATTGTAGATGGAATCCAGTGCAGAAGAGTTCTTACCTTGGGGAAGGGAGGCCCTGTCCTTGAACCCCACTGTTAGAATTTAGGAAAATCCAGCTCATGAAGGAGAAAATCAACCAGAGTGATCTAGATGGAGATGAATTCCCCTGTCCAGATTTCTGGAGGTGTCTGAGTCTCATGATCAAGACACATTCTCTGCAGGAGGAGCTAAAGACTTAGCCCACTTCCTCACTAATGTAAACAAATAAGGAAAGATTATCAGTTGTCAAGGGAATTCCTTTTCAGTGGTTATTTAAATCACTTAGGCTATCTATGAGATATCTTTTGGTTATCAAGATAAACTATTATACATCAATTCATTGATTGTCAATTAGCCTAACTGATAACTTGACAAATTTAATGTTATTAATATATAATTAATATAGTGTTATTAATTAATAATATATACATCAATTCATTGATTGTCAATTAGCCTAATTGATAACTTAACAAAATTAGTGTTATTAATATAATATAATTATTAATATAATAATATTAAAATAACAAAATGAATATTAATTACCCAGAAACTTCATCACTCAGGGTTTTATTGTTCATTCACCTCATGTCCCTGATCAGTCATTAAAAGACTCATCCTGTGGCAGGACTATTTTTAAAGGGCTGATTATTTGAATATTTCCTGAACTCTTATTTAAATTAAAGAAATAGCATCCCACCACTAATACCAACTTCCCTGCTCTATAGACCAAAGCCAAGTGTGAAAATATTGCTCTGAAAAGACCACAAAAAAACACCTTCTATAGAATCTGCTTGGTGGGACTGAGGAGGTAGTGCTCAAAAATGACATCAATTTTGACTTGTCTCTAGGTTCTTCTGCCTTTGATGACAATTCTTCCCACCAAGATCCACTACCATGAAATCTGAAGACATAGTCCTGAGTGTTTTCTTATTCTCCCAGACAGGAATTGGGGTTCTAGGGAATTCCTTCCTTATGTGTCTCTTCATCTTTGTGTTTCTCAGGGGGCATAGGATGAGGCCTATAGACACCATAGTCACTCAGTTGGCCTTGGTCAACTGCCTGGTGCTTCTCTCAAAAGGTATCCCTCAGACAATGACAGCTTGGGGTCTGATTAATTTCCTCAATGAAATTGGCTGTAAAATTATTTTCTACCTTCACAAAGTAGTTCGGGACCTTTCTCTCAGCATGACCTGCATCTTGAGTGTCTTTCAGGCCATCACCATCAGCCCCAGCAACTCCAAATGGGCAGAGCTTAAAGCCAGGGCACCCAAATACCTCCTTCCCTCCAGCCTACTCTGTTGGACTTTTCACCTGCTTCTTGCTGGCTATATTCCTTGGGGAATTAAGGGACCAAGGCAAAACAGAAATTTAACAGACATACAGCATCGTGGATATTGTTCTCATAAACTTCTTTCTGGTTTTCATGCTTCACTAGCTGCAACCTTTCTCTCCTTTCTTGATGGTACGTATTTGGTCTCCATGGTCTCTTCCAGTGGCTACATGGCATTTCTTCTGTATCAGCATCACAAGAAAATGAACCAAATTCACATTACCTGCCTCTTCCCCAGAGCCTCCCCTGAGTCCAGGGCCACCAAAACTATCCTACTCCTAGTGAGCACCTTTATTTCTTCTTACTTACTCAATTGCATCTTGGCAGTGTATATGTCAGTTATAAAGTCCCCACCCTGTTTGATGCATACCTCTGCTTTCCTGGGTTTATGTTTCCCAGCTGTTAGCCCCTATGTGCTGATGAGCAGTGACTCACAGGTTCCCAAGTACTTTTATGCTCTTTGTGGGAGGAAAACCATGCATTTCGACCCTGATAACAGATGAACATCCTCTGCCCAGGATGACTTTCTAAAAGCACCTGGGAGAGAAAAGCAGTCACCATTTCAAATGTGACCTGAATCGGACCTTAAATATTAGACTAACCTCCAAGTTCTTAGAAGCATGAGGTGCCTTAGGAATACTAAGAGTAAAACCAGAGAGTGACCTCAACCTTATGACTCTTATGACTTTAATTCTGTTGGACATGCAACTAAAAAACTAAATAAAGTAACTATCAGTGGCTCATATGACACACTCAGAAAGGAAAATGGTAGATGTTGCTTAGAATTTGGGAAACCCGGGGCACCAATGCCCTGTTCGTGGAGTTGTGAACTGATCAAGTCATTCAGGAGGGCGATTTGGAACTGTGCCCAAAGGACTATAAAACTGTGACCCTTTGATCCAGCCATACCACAGCTAGGTCTGTATACCAAAGGCATCCAAAAAAGGGAAAAGAATGTATTTGTACATATATATTTATACTAACTCTTTCTGTTGTAGTTAAGAACTGGAAATCAAAGGGATGCCCATCAATTGGAGAATGGTAAACACTCTGGGGTATATGATTATAATGAAATATTATTGTGCTATAAGAAGTGACAAGTAGGATGATTTTAGAAAAGTCTATAAAGATTTACATGAGCTGATGCATAGTGAAGGGAATAGGAACAGGAGAATACTGTACATAATAACAGTAATATTGTTCTATGAAAAGCAGGGAATGACTTAACTATTATCAGCAATACAATGATCAAAGACAATCCCAAAAGACTGGTCATGTAGCACTATCTGCCTCTAGAGAAGGAACTGATATTGACTGAATACAGACTCAAGCAGGCAGTTTTTAACCTTTTGTTTTCCATTCTAAATTTTTTTTTTATTTTATTCAAATCTTATTGCACAGAATTACCAATATGGAAATGTTTCCCATAATTTACATAATTGTACATGTATAACCTCTACCTAATTGCTTACTGTCTCAAGGGGCAGAGGAAGGAGGAAGGGAGGGATAGAATTTGGAATACAGAACTTTAAATAAAAATATTTTTAAATCTTTTAAAAAGAAATTAAAGAAGAAAAAACCTTTGAACCATAATTTCTACCAGAAAAACATTTTGAGCTCTTCAAATTGGTTGATATCTGGAGGCTGATGAATGTCTGCTTTCTTTCTTCAAAAAAAAAAATCAAAAACAAAGTATGATGACACAAGAGATAAGACAACAAACATATTCAGAATAGCTTCCACTCCCCTAGTTTCAGAAATTTATGAAACTGAGAACTAAAGAGAAGCAAAATATGTGACTTGTGAATACTCTTTTAAGGAGAAATTCCAGCTATAAGGAGAGTGAGTTTTAGCTGAAAGTCTATAGTAGGGATTATAAGGGCACATTTCCCTAGGATTGTCTTAACGGGTAGATTCTTTAATGAAGATGTATAGACATGAACCCAACCCTTCCTGTCACATGCTTCCTAGTAGAGTGAGGATTTTGTCTTCCGCTATTGTTTTAAGAGAAGGGGAGGGCAGAGATGTAAGATTTGGAAGCTGGTCTCTCAGCTCAAAGCTGCCTCCTATCCTAAAATTTAAAGGAGGCCTAATGCTCACAGATATTTTGACAGTGCCTTGACAGAATTTAATAAAGGTAAAAAGAAGCAAAGAACTCTGAGGGCTACCAGTTTATTAGCAGGATGTGAACCTGTTAACAAAGTGAGTCAAATGGCTACCTCAGTTGGCCAAGACACAGAGGAGAGGGTGTAGATCCTTTTCCTGGGCAGAGAACAAAGAACAGAATTGGGTAGATAAGGAAATTAATACAATTGGTTAAAGGATTAGCAGCATTCTGGGAGTCAGGATGACATGATTGGTTGGAAATTGGAAATGAGGGGCTAGCAAGAGCCTTCTCCTTACATCCTGTGACTAGGAAATGTTGATTAAGTTCAACTTCAAGGATAAAGTTAACAGATCAGACTTTTCAGAATGAGAAACCTTGAAAGACAGTTTGGTGATGTAAAACTATCATATTCCCTGAGGTCCACCTACTTCCCTCCATGATTAGATTTCCCTGAAGCAAGGACAGAAAAACAATGAACAGTTTATGATCTAAACCTAGATCATAGTCAAAGAGATGTGCCTTGAGCAACTGGACAGAATGCGGCAATCATACAGATTCCATTTAATTTCTTTAATTACCCAATTTTGAGTCAAAGAGAAAACTGTTTCCTCAATGAATCATTAACTGATATCCAATTATCAAATGATATCAAGTATATTTGCCCCTCAGGATTGACTCATGAGGAAACAAAAAGACTTCAAGTCAGTAAACTCTTCATGGTTGAGTCATTTCAGCTACGTTCAACTCTTCATGGAGAGATCAGCCATTTCATCTCCAGCTCATTTTTTTTTTTGATTAAACAAATGCTTTATTAACTTCTGGATTATGAGTTACATTTTTTCCCCCATTTTTTCCCTACCCACCACCCCAGAATAGCAGTCCCACTAGATATCCCCTCATCCAATCTGCTCTCTCCCATATCTTCTCCCATACCCCCTTCGACTTTGCCATTAGGGCAAGGTGAATCTCTGAGTCCCACTGCCTGGACATCTTTTGAAACATTTAATTTTAAAACTTTGATTTTCAGATCCATTCCCCTTCTCCCTTGTCACCCACTCCCTCTGAGAAGATAAGCAATTCAGTATGTGTTGTACATGTATATCTATGCAAAACATTACCATAGTAGATATATTGTAAAAGACTGCTTATATTTCCCTCCCACCTGTCTCACCTCCCACCTGGTCCATTCCCTACTTAGATCCTGTCCCTCTTTGATAGTGGGTACTTCCAACCTCCTCTCCTCCCAGAATGCCCTCCCCTCCAACATCCCCCCTCTCATCCCCCTTTCCCCTACTCAGGAGAGTGAGTGAGGGTAAGATATTCCATTTAGTATGTATGTGATTCTCTCCTTGAGCCAACTTCAATGAGAATATGCTTTTGCCTTCCTGTTCTTCCCCTCCCCTGCAACTACTTCCCCTTGCCTCTTCTACATGAGATAGTTTGCCCTACCCTGTCTCTCTCCATCTCCTCTCACCATTTTCCTCTCTCACCTCTTGACTTCACCCCTTAAGAATGATCCCTTCCTTGGGGCGGCTAGGTGGTGCAGCGAGCAGAGAGCCAGCCCAGGATCCAGAAGGACCCGAGCTCGGATCCGGCCCCAGACACCCAACACACAAACAAAAAACCAGCCACGTGAACCTGGGCAAGTCACCCAACCCCAAATGCCCTCCAAAAAAAAATAATAATCATCCCTTCCCATCAAATTCAACCTGTTCCCTCTATCCATGTA
>WOXC01006239.1:600000-782369 GCA_011680675.1 Gymnobelideus leadbeateri
TAGTTGAAGGTTAGTGAGGCCATGATTTAGGGCAACAGTTATATGAATTTACTGAAAATTACACAAATTGTATTGTGATTTACATATAAGCACCAATATTTGACCCCTAGTTATTTATGTACAGTGTGAGAAAGAAACTCAGATTGTGAATTTAGGAGACTGGAAAGATGATGTAATGTCCACAGAAATAGGAAAGTTCATAAGAGGGGTAGATTTGAGGGAAAGGCAATGGATTGGGAGTATTGTCTGTCTTGGACATGTCAAATTTGAAAAGCCTATGTAGACAGTTGTGTCTAATAGATGGTGGGTGAACTGGGACTTGAGTTTAGGGGATGGACTGGGGCTAGAGAAATGCATTTGAAAGTCATTAGTGTGGAGGTGATAATTACACTGATGAGAGGTGACAAGAGATCAACAAGTGAGAGAATGTAGAGAGAATAAGTCCCAGGAAAGAGTCTTTAAGGTAAATCTGTAGTAAGAGGAAATCAGGTAGGTGATAATACAGCAAAGGAGATTAAGAATTAGTCATAAAGGTAGGAGAATCAAGAAAAAGGAGTGTAAAAAAAATCCAGGAAAGGAAAAAATATCCAGGAGAAAAGGGTGTGAAATGGTGCAGAGAGATCAAGAAGTAGGATTTATCCTAGCCCATTGTTTGACAATTAAAATATCATTGTTAACAATGAAAAGTTCAATTTCAATTTAATGATGAAGGCAGAAACCAGATTGCAGAGAGTAGACTATGGGTAGGTGATTCCTCCCTTTCTCCCATCATCCTCTTTTTTGCCTTTAAGCTTATAAATCATTCTTTACATTGATATTATAATAGTTCCAGATCTAGTTTATTTTCATTTGTTGTAATATCTCTGTAGGACTCTAAACCTATCCTTTCTTGCCAGCTTCTTTTACTCTTTTTGCTGCCTATGTATTCTCTCTCCTCCAAAACAGGGGCAATTTGATGAAGGTTAGTTGGACTGCAAATATTTTATGTGTCTTCTCAAAGGGCTGATAAAGACTAAAAATAGTTATTAATGGAGTTACATACAATGTATACTTGAATTTCTTGTTCATGAATTGTCCAAACTCAGAAAATATAATACAATTTAGAAGTGGGGGAGTTGTTGAATCTTTTCTCTGTGTATGGAGAGTAAGAAACAAACTCCTGGGACATTGAAAGGTGTGATTATGAGAGGAAGGGTTGTTTTTGCTCCTGGCTTCTACTTAAATTATTTTTCCGTATTAGTAGTTTTGGTAAATATACTATTAAATGATGAGACATATGCTATGAATGATATGCTATTTCAATTTCATTTTTCTTAAAAAACCAAAAACCAAAGAAAAAATTACTGTGTTCATTAGAAGAGAGAAGATAGCAGAGTAATTTGGCCAAGCTTTCCTTCACAAGAGATTTCCAGTCCTCAAGAGCTACTTGTTTGCTCAGTAACCAAACAAACTAACAACAATTAGATGACTATTGCTTATAATTGAAGAATGGAGGAGTATTATTATGGAAATCAATTTAAAATGAATTGATCATCAACAACTAGGAATAGGAAAAAAAGGACATCTATGTCCATGTAAAAGAGAAACTGGCTAAAAAGCTCTAAGAAGCCATCAAAACTTTTTGAGAATTGTATTAATAAATTAAGTTAATGGATTTATACTCATTGGGAGACCTTGCATAAAGAATTCTAATCCCTGTAGTGAACACATGACAACAAAGAAACATCGGGGTTTTCTTGCAATATTTTCTATGAAGATATAGCAACAACAGTAATCAGTAAATATTTTAATAACAAAATTTTAATAGATTCCACCATAACAATTATTCACAATCTCTAAAATCTATGTAATAAACTGCTTACAAAATAATGAGACATGGCAGAAGAAATCAAAATCATGTGGGCACAGAATATTATCCATCATTTCATCCTTGTCAGTCATGAAAAAAAAATAAGTCCTTAACTACCTATCACTATACTAAGGACTAAAGAAATCAGGAAAAGACTAACACATGGTGGATGTCCTCAAGAGGCTCACATTTTCATAGGGGAGACAATATGCAAATAACATATAAGATGTCTATGGAATAGATGAGAGGTAAACTCAAGGTAAGTGACTAGCAGTTTACTTAGTAGGGGGATGACATGGTCAGAATTGTGCTTTAGGAAAATCATTATGGCAGCTAAGTAGAGATTACTGGTAATATGCCACTATTCTCCTGGTCACTCAGGCTGCCAAGCTAGGAGTCATCCCCAGCTCCTCACTCTCACTTTCCTTCTCTATTAATTTTATCTTTATAACATCTCTGATAAGCCTCCTCTTCTCCTCTGACATTGCCACTACCTGGTACAGATCCTCAATATTTCATGCCTAAATTACTGGAAGAGGTAGCTGGTTGGTTTCCATCAACAATTCTCTCTCTACTCCAGTTCATCCTCCACCCAGCTGTCATGTTTGCAGTGATCTTCTTAAAGTGAAACTCCCTATCTCCTGTAAGATCAAATATAAAATTCTCTGGCATCCAAAGCCCTCCATAACCTGCCTCCCACAACCTTTTCTGTTTCTTTTTACACCTTCTTCCCCTCTCCCACCCACATACTACAATTCAGTGACATTGACCATTTTGTTGTTCCTCAAATAAGACACTCCATCTCCAGATGCTGGACATATTCATTTGTCCCATATGCCTAGAACACTGTTCCTCCTCATCTCCACTTCTTGGCTTCCCTAGCTTCCTTCAAGTGCCAGTTAATAGCCTTCTTTCTGTAAAAAGCCTTCCTAAATTACCTGAAATTCTAATGTCTTACTTCTGATTATCTCCAATTTATTCTGGATAGAACATGTTTATACACAGTTGTTTGCATGTCATCTCCCCTTTTAGATTGTGAGTTCCTTGAAAGTCAGGACTCGTTTTGCCTTTCTTGGTATCCTTAGCACTTAGCACCATGCCTATTATATAGTATAGCAGGTACTTAATAACTGCCTATTGACTGACTGACTAGATGATGAATTGGTGTTGATGAGACTTAAGGGACACTAACTAGGCATGAACTGATGAGAGTTAGTTCTGTAGTGTGCTTTGGGTGAACTGATTCCCTCCATCAATAAAAAAAGATAAAAACAAAGTTAATCTTATTACATCTTAGTAGTAGACTCCTAGAAAGTTTCCTGAGACATATAGTGATCGAGAGATTTGCTTGGAATGATTACTCTAGTAAGAACCAGAATTGGACCTTAATTCTCCTTGATTCTAATCCCAGCATTCTATTAACTATGTTACATTGCACCTCTAATGCATCCTCTCATAATTAAAATAAAGAATTCAGCAGGGATGAAGGTTGATTTAGATACTAGATAAGAAAAAAATCTTAGAAGACTAAAAATTAACAACAACAATAACAACATAGCCAATGGTTTGATAAATGATTAACCAACAGATGATTTAAGTTAAACATTTTAATGACCTTTGGGACACATAGCTACAGCTGCAGTAGCAAAACATTAGTCTGGAAGATAAGGAAGTAAGCAACCAAGAAAGGATTTTATGCAGTTCTCCATCAGGTAATGCATAGGTATTGAATGGGCTGAACTTAATTTTTTCAGAAATATTCACATGAAAAATACTTTTAAATTCAGAAGATGACTAAATCTGTATCTTCCTGAATGTCGATTATAGGCAATCTAATGGAGAAAAGATGGGGAGGGAATATTTCAGATTTACAGTAATATCTATATATATGTGCATGTATGTTATATATTTTTCTAGTCAAACTCATACTTTTTGTTCAGAATATCAGTATTTATAATGTTGTCTTATTTTCCATTTCACTGTAAAATATTAATATTCACATGTGCCAGAAATGCACAAATTATAGGTGATTCAAAACTGGTGGGTTAGTTGTTTTTAAATATAGCTAGATTTAGAGAATATATAAAATGTAAATCCTTAGTGATAATATGTCAATAAGGACATGTTCTACTGGGACTGATGTAATAGGTCCTACCTATTATAGACTTCTTAAGTTCACATAGGGAACAGGATTCCCACCCATAGAATGTCACATTAACTTCAGCCAAACATCTTGCAAATTCACACTAATAATCACATAAGGAGGTGGTTGAAGATGTGTTTGTCATACATGATTTCTAAACTGCTACTGGAAAAGCAACTGATCGTGCATAGCAGTCATGATCCAGCAGTGCTATTTTTATATAAAAAATGTACCATCCTCCTCCTATCTCTATGTTTCCTTCTTGAGGGAAATACTGTAATGTTGTTGCCTTAGTCTGATAGGGATTTTCTGGCATGTCTTAAGGTGATGTAGGATTTAAATAGAATTTGGGGCCCAAGTTATTTATCTAAAATGAATTGCACTGAAGATGGATATCATTTTTCTATTAGAAAGCCATAAATCTCAAATCTTCTGCTTTACCTTAAAAAATCAAAGCTAAAACTAAACCCTGACACAGAAATAACATATTACAAAAAGGACAAATATAAAAAAAAACATTGCTTTAAAAATATCTATTGACTGACTACTTTGTGGTCTCCCTTTACCATCCATGAACCTTCATTGTCCTGGGACTATTCTTGAACCCTTAAACTCTACTCCTGTTCCTTAATAAATCTTCTATACTCCAAGTTATAATTCTGTCTATGATGCAGAACTTAAATCACTATATTTTGTGGCTACTATTTATAATTACATTTTAATTAATTTGGAAAATATAAGTTGTATAAGCATGCTTTTTTTCAAGAGAAACACCAAATCTTGGATTCAAGTTATCCCTGAGGAGAATGTATCATCTCTCAGGGCAAAGAGGACTAGATCCCAAGCCATAGTCATGAAATTATACACAACTGAGTATAAAGCTTTATCTTACTCGCCAATCCTGACATTTCTTTACCTGTGTCTTACTTTCATATAGTGAAATAATAATAATAGGCCAAGATAGATTTTTCAATTACTAAGAATCATATAGATGTTTCCAGAAATCGATGAGGGTGAAAAGATATTGCAGAAAATGACTTCCTTTCTGGGTAGTCTTACAATAGCATAGTATCCTATAAATTGGTAAGAAAATTTAAATAGATGTGGATTTTATTTTTGACATGACTCTAATACTTTATTATAAGCCACTGTAAAACAGTTTGATATTCTAAAATATCTATGATCTATGGCTTCATGGTAAAGAATATCTCTCCACTGAAACAGATAGAAACTTCTCTAAAGCTTAGTATATTAGTCTTCTAAGTTTACCTGAGGGGACAATAGGATAGGTGAACTGTTCTGGGTCACATTGCTAATAAGGATCAGAAGAGGAATTTGAACTTTGGGCTTTCTGCCTCCAAAACCAGAATTCTATTATTTTGAATAATACTTCTAGTACTGTCATATCTCAATTTAGTTTTTTTGCCCAGTTCCTAAAGTATGGTATATCTTCAATAAAGGTTTAATAAATAAATGAGTGAGATCACTAAAAGAAATATATTGAAAACAACTTCAATGATTCTGTGAAATGCAGAAGTTACATGGTCCCTGAGATTACTTATCTGCCAAAGAAGATATGACTATTAGGATGCTGAAAATATATTAACAATGCTTGATTCCTATGCAATTTATTGCCATTATTATAAAAATATGCAAACTTTCAGAATACACTCCAAACCAGTCACCAGGTACTGTAAGATCGGAAAGTAGAAAAGAGGTTCATTATCCAATAATCCTTAAGTCTTTCAGTTTAGCGCAGCCAATAATGGGGAATCTGGTGTTGAACCTGGCTTGGACCATTGGTTTTGAACTGTGGATTTGATTTGTAGTGATGCAAATTTCTTCAAGAAGCTCAAAAGAATAAGGAGCAAAATAATAAGTCTATAACAGTAGAATGATATAGTGGAAATGGAAAAAAAGGATTGGTGTTAGAAGCACGCAATGGATTTGCATCTTTTCTGATACCAGCTAAGCACCAGGGAATGAGCTACTTTACCTCTGAGTCTCAGTTTCTTCATATATACAATGGGGATAATAATGGCTGTATTAAAAATCCCAAAAGGGAGTTCAAGAAAGGGCTCAATAAATCATCATATATTCTATACATGTGAGATACTATAATGCATGTGGAAATATTAGAGCCTGAATAAATGATGATGAACACATTCTTGGCATGAATTCAGCAAGACATCCGCTTTGCTTAGGCTGTGTAGACATAGATTAACCATGCCAGAACTTTAACAGAAGCAATCAATGCATTGGGTCAGAATGCTCTTTTTTGCTACTTTTGGGTAAGAATAATAAACTCAGAATGATGTATTATATATAAAGCCCAGTAAAAATATGACATTTTAATACCAGAGCATACTCCCTGACTGGAAGGTATGATTAAATCTTGATGTATTGCTTCAGCTACTGCTGCTTTCCTTCCTGTGTGTAATGTGTGTACCTAAAAATCAATAATGGTCTCTAAAGGTATTAATGCACTTCATAGAAATAGGATTCATTTTCCTCATTTTCCATTTTTGAAGCATTAATGCATTAGTTCATGCACATACCAACACTGGTTCTGAAGTTGCATAAATTCTGGCCCTCAAAGATATAAGTATTCCTGCCCCTTACCCTTCCCATCTTTTCCTTTCTTTTCCTCTTTCTTTTCCTTTCCTTCCACCTTCACTCTTACCCTTTCCTTCCTTCTGTCCATCCTTTCTTTCTTCCTTCCTTCTTTCCTTCCTTCCTTCCTTCCTTCCTTCCTTCCTTCCTTCCTTCCTTCCTTCCTTCCTTCCTTCCTTCCTTCCTTCCTTCCTTCCTTCTTTTCTTTCCTTCTTAAAAGCAATTTCCATTTTTTTTTCCAGTAGAGGTAACTTTATGTTTGGTTACGTATCTCTAGCAAAACCAGTATTATCTGCCTGTGTCATAACTTAAAACTCACCTTTAGCTCTGGCTACAATGAAAGATGAGCAGTCTGTGAGATTCTGTCCAATATTGGTGTTTCATCTTCTACTATTAAGATTAATTGAGTAAGTTCTCTTTCCCTGATTGAGACTTAACACATGGGTTGTTTACCTCATTCCTGTAAGTCATGAACTTTGTACCAGGGAATCATTCTCAGGAAATAAACTTTTATAGGATTTAATTTAATTAAAGAATTTAATAATGACCATTACTTTAACAAACAAGGATGAGAGAGAGAGACAGAGAGAGACAGAGAGAGACAGAGAGACAGAGACACACACACACACAGAGAGAGAGAGAGAGAGAGAGAGAGAGAGAGAGAGAGAGAGAGAGAGAGAGATGTATACTACCTTTTAGGGAGAACTGATGGATTCTGAATGCAGATTGAAGTATTCTGATTTTCACTATACTTTTTGTGTTTTTTTTTCTTGGTCAGTCTTTTGCAAGATGACTAATATATGTTTTACAAGATTGCACATGTAATAACATATAAGATTGCTTGCCATCTCAGCTGGTGGGAGAAAGAGAATTTAGAAGAATTTATAACTCAAAATTTTTAAAAATGGATGTTAAAATTGTTTTTAAATGTAATTGTGTCCAAATAAAATGTTATTAAAAAAGAAAATCTAAATGTGATCTTGAACTTTAAATGATGTCAAAATAATACAATTCATCTTGTCATTCAAACTAGGCCACGTTTTTATGCCCCATGGGGAAGTGTAGGACAAAGTGCTGGAAAAATAAATAAAAAATTATCCAAAATAAAAATTTTTTTCTCGGTTGGTGAAGAAAAAAAAACTTTTGACAAAGTACTGTACTCATTTATGAAAAAAACAAAAACAAAACAAATATCCTTCAAAGTATAAGCATTTTTGGGACATTTTAAACGATATAACCCAAAAAGCATTTATGTAAAACCAAAAGTAAGCATTTTATGCAATGTGAATACACTGAAGCTTTTGCAATAAGTATAAAGATTAAAGCAAAGAGGCATACTCTCCATGCTATTATTCAAAATAGTTTTAGAAATATTAGCAATAGAAATAAAACAAGAGGAGGAAAATCTAAAGTGTAAATATTTGTAAGGAGATAAAATGTTTTTTTTTTAAATGGCACAATAATTTACTTAGAAAATCCTAGGTGATCAACTAATAAAATAATTAATAGCTTAGCAAAGTTGCAAGCTACATAATAAACAATTAAAATCAATAAAATTTCTATATAGTAATAACAAAAATCAAGTTGCAAATAAAATGTACAAAATATTTAGAGGTCTATCTACAAAATATTTTAAATATTTTCCCATATATGTTATATATGTGTAGTCATGAAAGACCTGTCCATAATAGTCATGTTGTGAAAGAAAATATAGATTAAAAAAAAAACCTCAAGAAAGGTAAAGTGAAAAAACAAAGACAAATGTTTCTTCAATCAATATTCAGACACAATCAGCTCTTTCTCTGAGGATGGAAAGTATTTTTCATCCTAAGTCATTCAGAGCTATCGTAGTTGTTATATTGCTGAGAATAGCTAAGGAATTCATAACTTATCCTACAATATTGATGCCAGTTTGTACCCACTACATTTCACTTTGCACCAATCCACATAAATCTTCCTAGATTTGTATTTTTGTTTGTTTTTTTGCTTCAGTTTATTTTCCACAGTTATTATTGCTACCTGTATTTTCCTCCATGCTATTCCCATTACCCTCATTTATTCTAGTCTCTTTCTCCTTTCACCCTGTCCCTCCTCAAAAGTTTTTTGCTTCTGATAATCCTTTCCCCCAATCTATCCTCCCTTCTATCCCATCCCCCTTCTCTTTTCCCTTTCCCATTCTTTTTTCCTGTAGGGTAAGACTAATTTCTATACCCCACTGACTTTATATCTTATTCAGTACTTATAAAAAACATTTTTAACATTCATTTTTAAAACTTTGAATTCCAAATTCTGTCCCTTCCTCCCTCTCCACCCACTCTCCTTGAGAAGGCAAGCAATTCCATATGTTTTACATGTGTTGTCATGCAAAGAACATCCATAATAGTCATGTTGTGATAGACTAACTATATTTCCCTCCATCCTGTCCCTAATATTTATTCTATATTTTCCTTTCACCCAATCCCTCCTCAAAAGTGTTTGCTTCTGATTACCCTCTCCTGCAATTTCCCATTGCTCCTATTACCCCATTTTATCCCCTTCCACCCTACTTTCCTGTAGGGTAAGAGAGATTTCCATGCCCTATTGAGTATATTTTTATTCCATCCTCAGGCCAATTCTGATGAGAGTAAGAGTCACTCATTCCCTCCTCCATTCTCCCCTTCCCCTCCACTGTAAAAGCTTTTTCTTGCCTCTTTTATGTGAGATAATTTACCCCATTCAACCTCTCCCTTTCTCCTTCCAGTCCATTCTTCTCTCACCCCTAAATTTTATTTTTTCAATCAACCCTGTGATATATATGATTTTTATTTTTAATTCTAACTCCTTTGACCTCAAGAATATCATATTCTAAGCCCTGTGATGCCTTAAATCCCTTAAACCTTGTGTTATTTTGACTGTGTTTCCACAATACTTAAATTGTTTCTTTCTGGTTGCTTGCAATACTTTCTCCTTGACCTAGGAACTTTGGAATTTTATTATAATATTCCCGGTAGTCTTCATTTTAGGATCTCTTTCAGAAAGTGATAGGTAGATTCTTTCAATTTCTATTTTACCTTTTGGTTCTAGAATATCTGGACAGTTTTCTTTGATAATTTCTTGAAATATGCTGTCTAGACTCTTTTTTTTTTTTAAAGCAATTGGGGTTAAGTAACTTGCTCAAGGTTACAAGGCTAGTCATTTGATTTATGCGTGGGTGCTCATTTTCTGAGGCCGGATCTGATCTCGGGTCATCCAAACTCCGAGGCCGGCGCTCTTACTCACTGCGCCACCTAGCCACCCCTTTAGGGCAATTGGGGTTAAGTAACTTGCCCAAGGTTACACGGCTAGGTTTTTGTTTGTGCGGATTAGGTGTCGGAGGCCGGCTCCAAACTCATGTCCTTCTGATTCCAGGGCCGGCGCTCTATTCACTGCGCCACCCAGCCGCCCCTAGACTCTTTTTTTTTTTTTATCATGGCTTTCAGGTAGTTCAATAATTTTTAAATGATCTCTCCTGGATCTATTTTCCAGGTCAGTTGTATTTCCAATTAGATATTTCACATTGCCATCTATTTTTTTTCATTCTTTTGGTTTTATTTTTTATAATTTCTTTATTTCTTATAGATTCATTAGATTCCATTTGCTGCATTCTAATTTTGAAGGAATTATTTTCTTCAATGAACTTTTGAACCTCATTTTCCATTTGGCCATTTCTGCTTTTTAAGCCAATCTTCTTTACATTAACTTTTGAACCTCTTTTGCCATTTAGGTTAGTTTATTTCTTAAGGTGTTATTTTCTTCAGTATTTTTTGGGATCTCCTTTAGCAAACTGTTGACTTGTTTTTCATGATTTTCTTGCACCTCTCTCATTTCTCTTTCCATTTTTTTTTCCTTTACTTCCCTCACTTGAGTTTCAAAATCTTTTCTGGGCCCCTCCACAGCCTGAGACCAATTCCTATTTTTCTTTGAGGCTTTGGATGCGGGAATTTTGACTCTGTTTTCTTCTTCTGAGTATACATTTTGATATTATTTGTCACCAGAGTAAGTTTTTATAGTGTGAGATTTTTCTGTGGCTTGTTCATTTTCCCAGTCAATTACTTGGCTTTTTAACTCTTTGCTAAGGTAGGACTCTGTTTCCAACATGGAGGTCATACTATCTCAAGCTTCAGGGGTTTTGTGCAGCTGTCTTCAGAGATATTTTTAGGGAGCTGTAAGTTTTCAGCTCTTCCAAGATGGTATGATCTGAGGAAAGGTGTTTATTCCTCTCCTGGACAGTGCTTTTGTCTGTGACTGACGAGAAGCACTTTTTCTGCTCTTAAATTGTGAGGAGGATTCACTCTCCACTTTTGCCACAAACTCTGCTAATCCAGTATGTCTCCTCACCCCAGACCTTTCACCCAGGACTGTGATCCAGATATAAGTATATGCAAAGCAATAGAGTCCTGTCTCACTGACAGTAAAGAGACTCCTCTAATCTCCTTCTGATCAGTTGTTTGATCCCCTTACCAGCAACTATAGTCACCACTGCTGCCACATTTGCAATCACTGCCCCAGGGATGTGCTGGGGCCAGGGCTAGACTGTGCTCTTCTCTCATCCACGTCCAACAGACATTTCCTACTGACCAAAGTTTTCTTTGGTGTTTATGGGTTCAGAAGTCTGGAAATCATCCCAGCTGCCAGTGATTCAGTCCCCTGAGGCCCGCCCTGATTTTGCTGGGGCCAGGTCTGATTAGTGCTGGGCTATACTCTTCTTTCAGTCTGGTGCAACAGACCTTTCCTGTTGATCTTTCAGGTTTTTATGGGCTGGAAATTTGTTTCACTCTGTCTTTTTGTGGGTTCTGCTGCTCTAGAATTTGATGAGTCATTTTTTACAGGTATTTGGAGGGATTTAGGGAAGAACTAAAGCAAGTCTCTGCCTTCACTCTGCCATCTTGGCTCCACCTCCCTAGTTTCTTTAAAAAATCAAGTGCCACCTCCTCCTTAAGACTGCCATGAACCATCTGATTACTAGTACCATATCCCATCAATTACCTTGTACTAATTTCAACTACATATACACACATATATGTATATATTGTCTTACCTGATAAAAATGTATGCTTCATAAGTGAGTTTGTTTTCGTTTTTCTCTTTGGTTTAGGTTCACAGTAAGAGCTCATTAATAAATTCCATTTTTAATTATTGAATAATTCATAGAAAAGCTTAACCTCTAATAAGCTAAATTTGATAATTTTCTTCTTTGAATAAAACCTCCATACCTTTTACCTTTCCCTTTCTTCTACCCTTACTGAACCATAGATAATATATGAGTGACTTTCACATAGGTGATTTGGGATGGCAGAACTGTGCTGTCAAATCCTTCAAAGAACTGTCAAGGATAGCTTACAATACCAGAGCCAATTTTCCCTTCTTTTGAGTGCTTAATCTGATCTCCTGAATGAGAGGTCAACTAAATGACCTCCAAACCAAGGAGATATGAATTTCAACATCAGACTCATTTGTATAGAATGAATCTGGACATAGACAAGTGGGATTGTGCATAGTTTAATATAATCATTTGAATGCTAGCTCATTATAGCAATGTTTTAATTAATCTCCTTCCACTCTTTCTCCATCTTCAGTCTCTAATTCGTTTGCAAGTTTACCTTTCTAATACTTTTTTTTTTTTTGCTTTTTGAAGGGCAGTTGGGATTAAGTAACTTGCCCAAGGTCACACGGCTAGGTTTTTGTTTGTGTGTGTTTTAAGTGTCTGAGGCCTGATCTGAACTCAGGTTCTTCTGACTCCAGGGCCAACGCTCTACTCACTGCACCACCTAGCCGACCCAAGACATTACTTTCTTCATGACACTCACATGCCTGGAATTGAGTACATATTTAAAGATGCTTAGTGAATGATTCTTATGAATTACAATAGCTCTAAATTGTTTAGCATCAGGATGACTCTAGTATGGGAATATGAAGTTGAGCCAGAAAAAGACATAAAAGGAAGTTAAAGGTGGGGCCCTAATTTAATTTTTGAAGTAACAGCTTACCATGCTCTACATGTACTCCAGCAGAGTTTCCTTCCAACTCCTGGTAGTTGTTGGTCATTCTTCCTGCTTTTTAGCATGATTTAATGAACATAATTCAGAATTTTCAGGTGGAAGAACTGAATTCAAGTCTTTCCTCTGCTATTGTGTGATTATCTCGGTGACCTTAGACTAACCATTTAACTTCTCTGGCTTAAATTTCCACATCTGTAAATGAGGAAAGAAAAACAAGTGATCTCTTATGGCCTTTTCAGCTCTATATCAAAGCTGATACTATGATCTTGTCCAAAACTAGACTTCAAAATATCAGTAGCAGAGAAACATTATTGATGGCAAATCATGGTTAATATTAAAAAGGTCAGATTATCTATTGAATCAATGTATTCTTTCCTTCTTTTTCCCTTCTAGGTTCAAAATACTTTCTTAACTTTCTATACAACTACCTTAGAGGATTGGGAGGATTAATCCAAATGTTTAATTTTGAAGTTTCAAAAATGCCCTGAGCTTCAAAGATGAAAGGTGTGAGGTTAGAATAAAGCAATAAAATATTATAATATTTCTGAGTTGTGGAATTCTGTTCCCAAGGCAATTCTGTCACATTTGAATTTTAAACACCATGACAACCCCATCCTCCTACCTCCTTGTTTTATTCAGTTCTTTTGGAGTCTGTACCAGGTATTTTCTGTTAGCTATAACAGAAAAGAAGTAAATGTAAAAGAAATAGAGACTTCAGAAAAAAAAAAAACTTGCATAAATCTGAATTCACATAGATTACACCTATGAGTAGCCTTGGGCAAAAGCCAAAAAACCGGGGAAGCAAGCCTTTGCTACTCAACCACCCCTCTTTATATACTTATGCCCTATCTGTTTAGTTAGCTACTCACTTATTTCTGTGTCTCATTGATGCTTTGGTCTGCTCCGGGCCACCCCCATGGCATCTCCTGCTGACCAATTAGAACCTTCTCTTTACTCTCTTCCTCCTCTTTGGCTTTGTTCCTATATCTTTTTGGGTTTTGCTTACCAATTTATGCTCATTATTCTGATAAATATAACTGAATAGGCCAAATGTAATTGTTAAAAGAACTTAGAAGGGTTCAAGAATAAATATCTAAGCAAAAAAAAAAAGGCTCATGTTCTTATTTTGGGGAGTCTTTTGTGTTATGTTCAATTTTCTAATTAAGCATATATAAAAATGCAAGGGATAGCTGCTTAAAACTATTTTTAAGTATTAAAACTTCCTTCCAAGCAATGCCACATAAGGCCTAATATACTTTTTTTTCCATATAAAAATGTCTTCCGCCTATAAGGAAAATGACATTGAGGATAAATTATTTTGTCAAGATTATAAGACTAGACTGAGACTTAAACCAAAGCCTTGTAACTCTAATACCAGGGCTTGTTCCAGTAGTCCAGCCTTTCAGGTAGTTAGGTGGTGCAGTGGATAAAAAACTAGGCCTGGATTTAGGAATACCTGAGTTTAAATCTGATATTGGAAATTTTCTTTGTGACCATGGGCAAATTAGTTAACTTTTGTTTGCTTCATTTTTGTCATCTGCAAAATGGACCTGTTAGTAACTCCTACCTCCCTGGGCTCCTGTGAAGATAAAATGAGATAATATTTACAAAGCACTTTGCAAACCTTAAAACTCTATATAAATGCTAGTTGCTATTATTATTGTTAGTAGAAACTCTAAGTATCTAAGTACAAGTATAACTCTTTTTGGTTTCTTTGTTTCTTTTATTTATATCTAATTTACATAGCGTGCTAAGTGCCTTAGGGGAATGAGTTAAATCCTGCTGAAATGGTCTGGCAGTCAATAGAGGTGTAGCTTTGTTGTTGCTGTTATTTATTTGTTTTGTGTTTGATTATTTGTCTGTGCATCTTCCAAAAAGGCTTCTAGTTAGGAGCAGATCAAGAGATACTCTAGAAAAGATGAATGGAAGAATTAGTCTTTGAGGAAGATGCCTCGAATCTTTGAGCCCTTAATGTATTTCCTAATGAAACTAATTCCAGGAAACCTGGGCCATTTGTCTCTGTTCTAGTGTCATTCTACAAAAAAATAGTACCCCCCCTTTTCTTTTGCTTTTTTTAGAGGGGGGGATGGCAGGGTATTTGGGGTTAAGTGGCTTGCCCAAGGTCACACAGCTCATATGTTTTAAGTGTCTGAGGCCAGATTTGAACTCAGGTCCTCCTGACTCCAGGGCAGGTGCTCTATTTACTGCACCACCTAGCTGCCCCAGTACCCTCCTTTTATATTATTGTTTTAAAGATCTGAATAATAACTAGATAAAAAGGGAAATCTCAGGATTTTTATTTTCATTGTAATCCCAGTTCCAAAACCTATCAGTATAAGACTCTCTTTATTAGTAGAGATGAATGCCCTGCCATGTATAAGTTGTGAGATGGAGTTTCCTAGAGTGAGAGAACTCCAGCCTTCTGTGAAATTCTTCAGGACTTTTCAAGCTTGAAGCCACTTTGGGCACTTTTGATTTTCAGCTTTGAGAAGAAAGACGGAGGAAGCTAACTCCATTTCAACTTGAAGAAGGAAAAGACCATTGGAAGACATGGGAAGGGCTATTGATCTTCATCATCTTCCTGTGCCCAGTTACATTAGAGAATGCAGGGAGCTTCACTTTGAGTGAAATCCAGGACTTTCTCTCTTGGTTGAGCTATTATCTCACTCTCCATGGGAGACCTCACATACCTTGATACTGTCTGGTATATATTGTCCTATACATACTTTTCTTCATTTCTGCTTTTTTTTTTAATTCTGTTTTGCAGTGATTTGGATAAATGAGGTGGTTTTTTGTTTTTGTTATTCTCTCTGTGTTTATTTTGGATTTGGTATTTGGTGGGAAGGTTGTCAAGACTTGGATATAAGCTTGGGGTCTTCCTCCCCCCCACCCCAATGAGAAATAGCAATCAGAAGTTAGACCAAACCAGCTCATATCCCCCAGATTAACAATATTTAAGGGATCAGATAAATATAATTCTAGCTCCTATTCCTTCTCTAAGGAATGGCTACCATCCCCTGCTTCCCTTCCTGGAGGGAATTAAAGTTTCCCTTGGAGAAGGGTGGGGACAAAAGTAGCTAAAGATACCTGTTATTCTTCCCTTGCAGTCACACAATGACACACAATACTAAATATGAAGGAGAGCCCTCACTGCACATGGAGCCCCTCGATACTATAAAAGATATTGAGTATCAATACAATAATTTAAACTTGCTTTGAAATTATTTGCATTTAAATATATAACATTTAAGTCATAAAATATCATGACTTTTTTATTCATTCCTTTCAATTCTACATCGGTATTATTTATCCCTTCATTTACATTCACTTTTCTAATATATTTACTATTAATGTGTATTCTGTACCATTCTGTTTTTATCATTATGCATTATTTTGTAACAGGTTTTCATTATTTCTTTATATGCTAAATACATGAGAGTCACATTTATATTCTATTCCATTACTATACTACAATTTGCTCAAGCATTCCCTTTTTAAGCAATTAGATTGCTACAATTTTTAAAAATATATTTGAAATAAAGTTTCTAGGAACATCTTTTTTAAATTAAATTTTATGTTTATTGTTAGTTTACATCATTCATTTCCACAAGATTTTGAGTTACAAATTTTCTGCCCATCTTTCCCCTACCCACCACCCCAAAGCAGCAATCCTACTGCATACCCCCTCCCCCATTCTGCTATCTCCTATATCATCCCCCTACTCCCTCTGACTTTCCAGGAGGGCAAGATGGATCTCTATACCATTTATTTCCCAGTTCCATGTAAAAAAATTAAAATAATTTTTAAACATTTTAGTTTAAAAGTTTGAATTTCATATTCTTTCCCTTCCTCCCTCATCACCCATCTTTACAGGGAAGATAAGCAATTCAATATAGGTTGTACGTGTGCAAAACATTTCCATAGTAGATATATTGTGAAAGACTGACTATATTTCCCTCCATCCTATCCTGCTGCCCACTTGTCCTATTCTCTACTTTGACCTTGTCCCTTTTCAAAAGTGTGTGCTTCCAAATTCCCTCCCCTCCAACCTTTTCTCCCTTCCATCATTCCCCCTCTCATCCCCTTCCCCCCTACTCTCCTGTAGGGTGAGAAACCCTATTTAGTGTATATGTCATTCCCTCCCCAAGCCAAATTCAATAAGAGTCAGGTTGACCTATTCCCTTTTGCTTTCCTGCTCTTCCCCTCCATTGTAACAGTTTTCTGTTGCCCCTTTTATATGAGATAATTTACCCCATTCTGTCTCTCCCTATTTCCTCTCATTATATTCCTCCCTCACCTCTTAATTTGACCTTTTAAGTATCATCCCTTCCTATTCAACTGGTCCTATGCCCTCTGTCTATGTATTCCTGTGCACATATATACACAAACTCATATATGTATTCATATGCTCATATACCCTCCTATATAGACATATGTATGTATACATATACATCGATATATATACATATATATATACACATATACATTTTTATTCCTTTCAACTATTCTCATACTGAGAAAAGTTTCATAAGGTACAATTATCATATTTCCACATAGGAATGTAAATAGTTCAACTTTGATAAGTTGCTTATGATTTCTTTTCCCTGTTTACCTTCTCATACTTCTATTGCTTCTTGTATCTGAAAGTCAAGTTTTCTGTTCAACTCTGGGTTTTTCATCAAGAATGCTTGAAAGTCCTCTATTTCATTGAATTACCATATTATCCCCTGAAACATGATACTCAGTTTTGCTGGGTAGGTGATTCTTGGTTTTAATCCCAGCTCCTTTGCCCTCCAGAATTCCAAGCCCTTTGATCCCTCAGTGTAGAAACTGACAGATGCTTTGTTATCCTGATTGTGTTTCCACAATATTGAAATTGTTTCTTCCTGGCTGGTTGTACTATTTTGTCCTTGATCTGGGAATTCTAGAACCTTGCTATAATATTCCCAGGAATTTCCTTTTGGGATCTCTTTCATGAGGTGATCAGTGAATTCTTTCACCCTCTATTTTGCCCTCTGGCTCTAAAACATCAGGGCAATTTTCCTTGAGAATTTCTTATAGGATGATTTCTAGGTTCTTTTTTGATCATGACTTTAATGTAGTCCAATAATTTTTCAGTTATCTCTCCTGGATCTATTTTCCAGGTCAGTGGTTTGTCCCATGAGATATTTCACATTGCCTTCTATGCTTTCATTTGTTTGGATCTGCTTAACAGCATCTTGATTTCTCATAAAGTCACTAGCTTCCATTTGTTCCAATCTAATTCTGAAGGCATGATTCTCTTCAGTGAGCTTTTGAGATTCTTTTTCCATCAGGCAAATTTGGCTTTTTAAGGCATTCCTCTCCTCATTGGCTTTTTTAGCCTCTTTTGCCATTTGTGTTAGTCAATTTTTTAACCTGTTATTTTCTTTATTCAGGTTGTTGGCTCTCTTTTCATGATTTTCGTGCATTATTCTCATTTCTCTTCCTAATTTTTCCTCCACTTTTTATTTGATTGTCAAAATTCTCTTTGTGCTCCTCTATGGCCTGTGATCACTTCATCTCTTTTTGGAAGCGTTTGGTGCAGGAGTTCTGACTTGGTTTTCTTCCTCCTTTTCCATGCTTTGATCCTTTTTGTCCCCAAAATAGCAGTCTAGAGTCAGATTGCTCTGTTTGATTTGTTTCTTTTGCTTGCTCATGTTGCCACTCAATTGCTTGACTTGCTAGCTTTTTGCCACAGTAGAACTCTGCTTCCAGAGAGGGGAGCTATGTCCCAAATTTCTGGTATTTTCTCAGCTGCCAGAGCTATTAGTTGAGTGCCCTGTCTGAAGCCTCCACGTGCTCTTGCACACTGGTTACACACCCCAGTACCTCAACCCTAGAAAGCAATTCAGATCCAAGCAGGTTAAAGCAAGAACACTTAACCCTCAGACTGGTTGCTTGGTCCCCCTACAATCTTCAGGCCAGGAGCTCTGAAGCAGCCACATGGTGGCAACAGCGCCACTTCAGCCGCTTCTTCCTATTGGGGGAAGAGACCATACTACACCCCTGGACCCACTGTTCCCAAAATCCACTGACCTCTCACTTTGTCTTTGGCATTTATGGGTTGATAATTCTGGAAACCACCATAGCTACTGGTGATCCACTCTCTTGAAATCACTCCAGCCATAGCTGATTGGGTCACCCTGAGGCTAAAATGGCAGGCTTACATGGTACTGGGCTCTGCTCCCAGCACATTGCAATTGACCCTTCCTGTTGCCCAGCTGGGCTATCTTCAGCAGGAGGTTTGATTCTCTTTGTCACTTTGTGGGTTCTGTAGCTCCTCAAGTTTGTTTAGGGTAATTTTTATAGGTATTTAATGTGGTTATGGGGGGAGCACAGGGAATTTTCTTGCTTCTATGCCACCATCTTGGATCCTCCCCCTAGGAACATCTTTGAGACTCTAGGTATTTTTTGTTTATTTTTACGACACTCTCAGAATATTCTTGAATGAGTCTGTAATTTGAAGGATTTGTAAGTTCTTCTCTCTCATGCAGATGCTAACCCAACTATGTTCAACTAGACTATATGACTCTCCTTCAAGCCCTTCCAAAAATTTGCTAAAGTAGGTCCCGCTGGAATACTCTAAACATCTACTTATAATTCCTCACTTAAGGAACATGAGTTCATTTTCTTTATTCTATAATTCCTTGACAACACCTTTTACTCTTGTATTTCTTCAGAATTTTGATCAGCTATCTGTTGCAACCTCTTGGCACCATCCACTTACCTTTCCATTGCTCTCTGTGTGATGTCCATGCTTAGGTCTTCAGAGGCAGCAGTTTTTCAAGTTGTTCATCCTTTGCACTTGAAGAAGACCAATGACATCACAATGTTGGAGTCAAGGAACAGTGTGTTTGATTATGACTTATAAATCTATGAGCTCAGAAGCTACCATAGGTTGGGCACAAACAGTCCATATGACCATTTGGAATGGAGATGTCTCTAGATTTGCACATCTCACATTTCCTTTGTACTGATGTGATTCCTCTTGGTTTCTCTAGCACAGCAGCTTCTTCTTTTTTTTGGGGGGGTGGCGAGGGGAGGTAGGGCAATTGGGGTTAAGTGACTTGCCCAAGGTCACACAGCTAGTTTTGTGTCAAATGTCTGAGGCCAGATTTGAACACAGGTCCTCCTGACTCCAGGGCTGATGCTCTATTCACTGTGCCACCTAGCCACTCCCTAGCAGCTTCTTTGATGTGGGTGTACCATCCTGGCCCGTCCTGTGCTAGTGTCTCCCACATCCCACAGTCCATATGAACCTGAGAGTGTCCTTGTCCTGCTTTTTCTGACCTCCATATGAGTGCTTGCATTGTACAAGTTTCCCATAAAATAGTCTTCCAGGTAAATGTGTGTTTGGCATTTGGGTTATGTGGCCAGTCCCATCAGAGTTGTGCTTTCTGCAGCAGAGTTTGAATTCTTGGTAGTTTACTTTGAGAGAGGACCTCAGTGTCTAGCACCTTATCATCCATTCCATGTACCAATGGTGAGTAGAATCATCTTTGCAAAATTTTTTGTACATTTTTTGTATGTTTCAACTATAGGTTGCCATCCTCACCTGCCATGGTGAGCAATCCAGGGTTAGGTGAAGCTGATAATTTTAAGCACATCTACCCTAGCCCCTTCCTCCAGTACTACACTCTTCTCCAACTTAAGTGGAAGTTTACCTATTCCCTCAAAGGGACTTCCCAGGAAATATTTCTCTCAACAATGTGTGTGCATGTTTGTGTGTTTGTGTGTATGTGTGTGTATGTGTGAGGGGGATGTATAGCAACATCTGCCACAACAATGTTGGGTTTACAACAATACCTCTTCCAACAATGTGGGTATTTACCTTAGCTCAGGAAAATTTGAGATTGGGGTATGTGTGGGAAGGAGAGTTCAACTCCTGAGGAAACTCTGTAAAGTATTTGAAAGCCCATACCAGTGGACTGAGCCCTGTCTCCATCTGTCTGGCTTTGGTACAAACTATGATGGGTAAAATCTGAAATAATTGAGGAAACAAAGGTTTGAGCTTGTGAGTAGATCCATTTATTAGGCAATATGTGCCAATTACATAACAAATCAAGACCAAGCCTCTTCACCTTGGCATTGGACCCCAAATTCAGGTAGAGACAAATTTTTATGCCTTAAAAGAAAATAATTAACAATATAAATCATGATTCAAGAGTAGGTAAAGTAATTTCTTATTGGAGGAAAGATTAGGGATTTCTGAGGTGGGAGGGAGATGAGAAAGTTTTGGGAAATGGGAGGGGAAAGAAAGTAGCAGGTAGATACTCCCAGATAGGAAATAGACTGTCACTCAATTCCCACAATTAATAACAGGTGCAATTGACAGGAAAATGAAAGAAATCTTAAAATGGAGTCAGTTTTACAACATAGAGTCCTTTAGGCTCACACAATTCTCTCATTATTAGTAGTAGTATAAATTCTGATATTAGCTCTTACAAGTTAATGATCTGACTTAGAGGCAGCTTATATGATTCAATGTCCACAATTAGTCTTATTCAGTCTACTAATATGTAGTCAGTTTTATTCTTTTTGTTATTTGGGTCTTGCTCTTTAGAGTACATGACATTTTTTAAATAAAGTGATCATGATATAGAGGCATGACATTTCTGTATAATTTATAGTTCTTTAAGTCTCTCTCATGTCTTTCTCTCACTTGCTCTTTCTCATGTATTATCACCTTTGCCCCCTTTCATTGGAAGTGATCAAGTAGAGTTTATATTGATTTGATATCAATGGTCTTATTAAGTACTTTACAGAATTCCTCTACCACTTCATCCTCAACAATGAATTATATAAGCTATAATTATTTTCATCACAGTCTTTTGCAAATAATTGTCATTTATTATTGAAATTTATATTTACCAAATGTCTCATAAATCTTTCCTACAATTTTATGGTATATGATAGAATTCACTCTATCAGTGACTCTTATTTTTTCCTTCCTAAAACTACCTATGAGTTATCCTTCCATTTAGCTATAACTTTCTTTTTCTGGTTTCATTTATGACAAGAATGTCAGGATTGATGATTTTACTCTTCCCACAATGTGTCCACTACTTGACCATTTGATAGAGATCTCACATTTAGAGGTTTGTTGTTATTGTTCAGTTGTTTCAGTCATGTCTGATTCTTCATGATCCCATTTGAGGTCTTTTTGGCAAAGATACTGGAGTTGTTTGCCTTTTCTTTCTCCAGCTCATTTTATAAATGAGGAAACTAAAGCAAACAGGGTTAAATGTCTTGCCAGGGTCACACAATTAGTAAGTGTTTGAGGGTAGAGTTTAAGTAGTCTGACTCCATGCCTGGCAATCTATCTATTGTAGCACCTGCCTATCCTGTATTTAGATTACCAGAGGTTAAATTAAAATTTGTTGATGGTCTTAAACTTTTACCCACTATCTTATCAGCAGAGTAACAAAAGAGCAGCTTGTAGAAATAAGGACATTTTCAGTGGCTTATTTTTTTTCTTTATTTCATGACTGACCATGGTCAAAAAAGCTACATCACTAGGTTACCAGCCTATTGGTAATGTGTCTCTTTGGGACTGAATAGACTCTTCTCGGAAAAAAAATGGATTCAGTCTTTTCCCAGGTATATATTAGAAGCCTCTCTAGCATAACAGAACCTTTCATTCACTGCCTGTTCCCTTTAGCTTTCAAAAATCCAGGCACAAGGGGCAGCAGCTAGGCAGTGCAGTGAATAGAGTACTGGCCCTGGAGTCAGGAGGACCTGAGTTCAAATCTGGCCTCAGACACTTAACACAAAACTGGCCGTGTGACCTTGGGCAAGTCACTTAACCCCAATTGCCCTACCCTCCTTCCTCAAAAAAAAAAAAATCCAGGGACAACTCAATGCCATGAGGAGATATCAGAGAACCTGTCTGTGTGTAGGGTGGGGAGGTGTGGGAGGGCATGGAAGATACACACACACACACACACACACACACACACACACACACACACCCTCAATAACAGTATTTTTCAGCCATATGGTAAGATTATTTTTGTAACTTTACTATAGACTAGCACATTATTCTCTGAAGAGATTCTACAGTATGGAATTTTACCAATGTGAATATGTATTTCTTTTTTTCCCTTCAGCCTTTCCAGAACTGAATTTCATTGTTTTTATTTTTTAACCAACTTAATTGGTATTAGGCAGTGATTCAATGTGTTCTTTAAGAATTAATGAGATTGAGGGGCGGCTAGGTGGCTCAGTGAGTAAGAGTGCTGGCCCTGGAGTTGGGACAAACCAGGATCAGATCCAGCCTCAGAAAATGAACACCCACACATAAATAATGACTGGCCATGTAGCCTTGAGCAAGTTACTTAACCCCAATTGCTTTTAAAAAAAGAATTAGCGAGATTGAGCATCTATAAAAGTTATTAATTATGATTTATATTTTCTGTTTTTCAGATTCTCTCTTTAAATCCTTTGACCATTTACCATCATGAACTGATTCCTAGACTTCTTGATGGCAACAATCACATTTGCAGAAAATGAGGAAGAATTCTAAACAATATGAAAGATGCTAGGTCAAGACATAAATGTTCCTCTTCTTCCTCCTTCACATGCTAGATAATAGCACTAAAGATAAGTACATCAGATGGATGGAAAGGTAATTTTATCTCCTTATCTCTGAGGGAAATCTGACTTTTCTTTTCTTTACTGGTTTGTCTTCCCCTTTATAGTCTCTATTATGAAGAGAATTTACTACCCTTCCCCAGAGACCACAGTACTGTGGTACTCTACTAAGTATCACGGTTACAAAGAAAGGCAAAAGAGGGTCATTGTTCTCAAGGAGCTCCCAATATAATAAGAGAAACAATCTTGCCCTCTAAATATTCTCTTCTATTCCCTCCAGAGCTTAATACAGTGCTTGGCACATAGTAGGTGCTTGATACATGCTGACTGACTTGACTGACCAATAAGGAGGTGTCTGCTATTTGTTTACATAGAAAAATATGTATGTTTATTACCTCTGACATTGCCTTCTCCTAATTCTGTCCCTCCCCCAATCTGCAAACAAGATAAATAGGTGATAAATGGAATAGTGGACCTAGCAGGCCATTGTTACTATGCTGCCCTCACAGCCCATATGCCCTTTATACTCTTTCTCAGACACACTCCTCCTCTGTCTCCAGATCTTATATTTTATTTACCTTTTTCTGATGTGAGGTCTTGAGGATATAGATTAGGAAAACTCACATACCCCTGATGTTACAAGATAACTGTGCCACCTAGAGAAAGGTAGAATGGAGGGTTAAAAAGTCATTTGCTCAGGGCGGCTAGGTGGCGCAGTGAGTAGAGCGTCGGCCCCGGAGTCAGAAGGACCTGAGTTCGGATCTGGCCTCAGACACTTAATGCACACACAAACAAAAACCTAGCCGTGTGACCTTGGGCAAGTTACTTAACCCCAATTGCCCTCCAAAAAGCCAAAAAAAAAAGTCAGCTGCCCTCTGGAAATCATTAAGGCAAAAATTAAAAAAAAAAAATCAAAAGCTTGGAAAATCTTTCCTTCCATAGAAGGAGAAGTACAAAACTATCAGGGTGACTGTGGGATATCCAGGGCCATTTTTTTCCTGTTGAATAGAATCAGGATAATGGAACTCCATCTGGTAGTTTAATCAAAGGGGACTGAGAAAGACACATTGCAGTTCAATACCTCCTGAGCTTTTGTTCTGGCTCTGCCACTTTTTGACTCTGTCAATTTTGGTAAATAACTTCATCTCTTTGATTCTCAGCTGACTCTGGTAGAAAAGGAGGAATTGGGAACCAATTATTTTTAAATCCCTTGTATCTATCCATTCAATGATTTTTAAAGTCCCTTCCAGCTTTGATAGTGTATTATACAGTGATTTAGTAAACTTTGTGTTTCTGTGTGTGTGTGTGTGTGTGTGTGTGTGTGTGTGTGTGTGTGTGTGAGGGTAGGCTGGAAATTCCTGGGAATAATTGAAGTGACTAGAAATGGGTAAGCATTACTTAGGATTAATATAAGAAATGAGTTTGTCAGTTAACGTGTGGGAATAGTGGTGGTGATGCTTCAACAGGGAATTGATCTGCTTACTTGTGCTTTAGGAAGATTATTCTGGAATCTGTGTGGAATAAGGAGTTGAGGAGGATGAAGGTAGAAACTAGGAATATAATTTGGCGGGTTTTTTTTTCCTTTCTGGAGGGGGGAAGGTAGGGTAGTTGGGGTTAAGTGACTTGCCCAAGGTCACACAGCTAGTAAGTGTTAAGTATCTGAGGCTGGATTATGAACTCAGGTCTTCCTGACTCCAGGGCTGGTGCTCTATTCACTGTGCCACCTAGCCACCCCCAATTTGGATGTTTTGTAATAGTATATTTGAGAGATAATGAGACCCAAGCTAGGTAGGTGACCATATTGTTGAGTGAGGGTCACAGATACAAGATGTCTTATAGAGGTAAATTTTATGAATCTTGGGGGTTGACAGTATTGAATGGTTAAAGGACAAGGAAGAAATGAAGATGATTCCAAGGTTGCTAACTTGAGTGTGTGAAAAGATTGTGGTGCCTCAACAGAAATAAAGTATTCCAGAGGAGTGGTGGATCTAGGAAGGACGATGATGAGCACATGCTGAGTTTGAGATGCTTATAGTGCATTAAGTGGGTAATGTCCTTCATGGAGTCAGTGATTCTAAGCTAGAACTGAGGAGATAAATTAGTATAAGCACATAAGTCTGTGAGTCACCTTCATAAATGATAATTTCACTTCTGTGAGGGAATAGGATTAAAAAAGATTCTATAAGTTCCAATGTGAAGACTAGGAAGTAATAGTAAGCAAATTGTTCTGAAGGTATAGTAATCACATTTGCCTAAGTGTAGTGGAAAATTCAACTTGGATTGGCATAAGTCATATAGTCAGTTAGATGGAGGAAATTTGCTTGTAGAAAAGCAAGCAAACAAACAAACAACGACAACAAACACCAGATAGCAATTTAAATAAATGAATGAATGAATGAATGAATGAATAGATAGTATATGAATAAAAATAAATAAGTAAATAATTTAAAAAACAAATAAAAACAAATAAAAAATCTGTTCTAGCCAAACATTAAGTTCTGAGTATCTCAGACAGACTCCAGGATAAGTTTGAAAAGTGATGACATTCAATAAGATTATGAAATGCATGATTAAGGGGCTTAGATTGGAAAACAATAATAGGGAGGAACTACTATGGGCTTCAGGAGGAAGTTAAGTGGTTCTCGGATGGAGTGGAGTCTGAGGAAGATCCGAGTTCAAATCTGGCCTTCAAACACTAGCTGTATGACCCTGGGCAAGCCACTTAACCCTGTTTGTATTAGTTCCTCATCTATACAATGAGCTAGAGAAAGAAATGGGAAGCTACTCTAATATCTTTGCCTAGAAAACACCAAATGGGATCACAAAGAGTCAGACATGACTGAAATGACTGAACAGCAGCAATAGTAGATTGGTCTAGGATTGAGACTTGAGTTACATCTCTAGGAATGGACTGGAAGGAGTGGTTTTATATGTAGGTGCACTGGAGAAATCATTATTTTAACTGGAAAAAAGGATAATATTTATGTGGAGGTTTGTGAAGGAATAAAATGGTCAAATTAAATTCAGAATCAAAAACATTAAGCGGCTGATGAGTAATACTGTCATTCATTATAATGAATCAATCAACAAATATTTATTAAGAGCTGACTGTGCTAGGGACTGTGTGAAATACTGGAAATACAAAGAATTGAAAAATTAATTCCTGACCTCAAGTTGCTTGCAGTCTAGTGGAAAACACAATATGTAAATAAATAGGTAATATAAGTTATATGCGGAGGAGATTAAGGGTTATCTTAAGGGGAAAGGTTCTAACTGTTGGATTGGAGATGACAGAGGAAAGCTTACCAAAGGAAGTGATGTTTGAGCTTTGTCCTCTTTTACAAAGCCTCTATAGGCCAGAGTTACAGTAGGAAAATTTCAGGTAGAGGTATGACTCAGCAGGCTAAAACCGGAGGGTCCAGTTCAGGAGGCAGGATATGACAGCAAGAAGAGGATCTAGTTCTAGAGTCTAAATTGGGCAGTAATAGTCTTTAGGAGATGAAAGATATCATATAACATTGTTATGGGGAAAAAACAAAGCCAGGAAGATTGAGAAACAAGGTAGTTTTCTTTTCCCATATCAGACTATATGTTCCCTCTTGCAGGATGTATACCAATTAGTCAACCTATCCAATTGACTGAAAGAAACTTACAGAATTAAATAGGGTTCATTGGCATCTCTGTGGAGGCTATAAGTTGATTAGGAGTTTAGTAACTCTGAGCTTGTGCATAGCCTTGATCACAGTGAGAGAACCTGACAAACAGCCCTGAAGAATGTGATGTGATGCCATTTTGACAAATCTAAAATCACACCAATCAAAAGTAAAACCAGACCAAATATTAAAACTGTAATATTTTTCTAAGGTATAAAATCTTCCTTACCAGGAGGTTTTCCCCTTGTTATTAATAAGTATAAAGTCCTATCTTCAAATTCTCCTTTGATCACAACTAAAACCAATTCATAGCCTTTAAGCAGTAGCAAGGCTATTTTTCTAACTGATTATATTAGTCAAGGCGAGAATTTAAAAGTTCCTGTGAGTTCAGTATCTCATAACCCAATAGTGGAATAGAGAATGATGAAAGAAAGAAAAGATTTACAAGTGATCTGATCAAAAGGAAACCTTCATATGCTATTAAACCATCTATCACTGCCTTGGAAACTACATTCTAATGACCTATAGGGTGTCATTTTCTGATCCCCACACTTTCAACAGTAGATGGTACTATTTTCTGGAGAGTGTTAGGTAGCAAATTGCATTTTAAAAATGAAGATATATAGAAGTTAACCTCAAATATATAACAAAATAATAGCTATTGACCAACACCAAATACCAAATAGCAACTTCCCATAATGGTTTCATAAGTATTTGGTGCAGTTAGATTTTATCCATTTGGGTAAACTATTCTGATAAATCTAATACGTTAATAGTATTAGAAGAAGTGAGAAGTGATCATAGTCATTTTTTCTCTTCTGAGAAAAATGAACATGCAATCTAACAATCCCATTTTATAGATTAGGAAACTGAAAGATCAAACACTTACTATGTAAATTATTGTTGGTGTATTGATGTCCACTGTATATGTCTATTTGGGCCTCTGCCTCATTCTAAATAAATAACAAATGAAAACAGTGAATGATTAAAAAGAAGTATCTTGAGTTACTCCAAGTATCTTGGAGCAGACATGCTATGTAGTTAGATGTGTATTGCAAATCTGTATTGTAAGAGGAGTTTTAAATATATGTTTAATTCTGTAAGATAAATACTGTGGGCAGTCTGTTACCCCACCCACCTGTTTGGGGCATAGTGCTATATTCTCTTTCTGAAAGGTTCTAATCTACTTGCCAACATAAAGTTGTCTCTGAAAAGCAATATTGTATAAGATTATAGATCTAGAATGACAGATTCCCTCTGAGATCATCTAATTTTCTCATTATACTGACGAGGAAATTGATACCCAGGGTGGATAAGTAATTTGGTAAGGGTTACATCAGTAGATCTATGTAGACACTATATTGCTTCTAAAAATCCAAGGAAGTTGTGTGATGACAGATCAGGGAAGATTGAGGGAAGATAAATTACTGAATGAAAGTCATACAGTTAAGAAATGAGTTAGGGAGCAGAGAAGGGAAGAGAAGACTGATTATGGATGTCTTGCCTCCTAGAGCAATGTACCATCTATAGCATCAGACTGCTTCTCAAATATATTTGTATTTGAGAAATGTCAACGTTTGAGTTAGTACAGGCACTGAAAACAGATAATGGGCCAGAAGACAAGCACTGGAGAGAGGTGACTCTATCAGAGATTTCATTGTGATCTACCATTATGACAGTGGAAACTCAAAAGCCTGATGGATAAAGGGGAGTAATGAAGAATGAGGATATAGAAACTGTTAGTCAGAAAATAGGGGAGCTTTGGAGTTCCAGAGTTATAATTTGAAAGAGACAGTCCATGTGACTACATAGAACAATGGACTACAGCAACTGTAGAACAGTTAACAATAACAGAAGTTTGGGTTGGAGTCATGAAAGACTAAAAGCAGAAGCAATTCAGGGAACCTTCTTTTGGAGAGAGTCCTAGGCCATATCTTCACAGATGGGACAGAGAAATTCAGGTAAGCCACTGGATTTGAATGCTTATGACTGGGAGAGAACAGATTTGACTGAGAACTAGCACCATAATTATAAGTGTTGGGAACTGGGCCAAATTCTTTTGAGTGGCCGTTGAAGCGAAAAGATAGAGTACCTCAGGAAAGAAAGTATAATAATGAATGAAATCCTGACAGGAGTGTACTGTATCCTTGTGTGGTCAGTTGTTTTACTGTTGTGGCCTACTTTTCATGACCCATTTGAAATTTTCTTGGCAGAGAGACTGTAGTGGTTTGCCATTTTCTTCCTCAGCTGATTTTCACAAATGACAAAACTGAGGCAAAATCGCTAATTAACTTGCCCAGGGTCACACAAATAATAAGTGACTAAGGCCAGATTTGAATTCAGGAAGATGAGTCTTCATGACTCCAGGTCCTATTCATTGGACCATTCATTGTCCTACTCTCCTGAAAGGAAAGTGGCAAATAGCCTGCTTTTGTTTTTCCCTATATTTTCCATGGTCTTCCACCCTAGCCCCTTACTGTCTGTTAGAGTCCAAACTATGCTTCTCTGACCAAATTTGTAAGGAGATACAGGCTAGTGGAAGACTGTGAGATGAGGGTATGAAAATCATTGGACAGCTGTGTAATGGGAACCCTTATGAGGAAGAAGTATTATTTAGTGTGTCAGCAGCACCTGGGACAAATTCCCAGCCATTTCACCCTAGTTATGGCTTTGCTGGTTATCAAAAATCAGTGCTGAGGTCCAGATAGAAAGAATTTTGTTTTCTCAGTGACTAGAAGAAACATAAGATAGAACTTCATCATAACTGTTGGCAGAAGGTTGAATATGAAAGTGGAACTGAAAATGAGAGAACAACCTGATGTAAGTACAGTATGAAGCATGTGCCAAAACAAAGTGAAAAATGACAGATCTTTTAAATTACCTATCTGTGTAGAACCCACACCCTATTAATCCTGCTGACTTTAGCAATGTGGTTTCTGTCTTCTAAACAGTTATACTATATTATGGAAGACATGCCAGTGGGAGGGATAATGTGGTGAAAGGCAGTTAACTCTGTCCATAACCTTTGCAAAGGAAACACTGGTTTATTGAATGATGTTTATGGAAACAATTTCCATGGTTGTAGCCAATCCAGTGAGTCTCTCTGAATCTAGCTAAGCTGATTCTTAGATGACAGATACATGGTCTGTTATTTTAGCCATACTCAAAGCTTTTTGTGTTGGTAGGATCTACCAAAGTTCATACTCTCTCGGTGCAATTTTTGAGAAACCAAGTCAGTATCATGCCTGGATTAGTCACCAGTGTAGAATGTTATTGGGAATTTAACAACTGTTCTCACTGTTCTCATGATTCTCTCTGCCAAATGTGCCCAAGTTACTAAGAGCTTCGATGGCAAATGGTTTTTGCTCCATTTTATTTAAATTTCAGAAGGCAGGAGTGAGTGGAGGCCAGTAATAACTCTTTACAAGTTGTGAACATCTGTCATAGCAGATTACAATATTTAATCATATAATAGGATCCTCCATGATGAATTTTCATTAAAACATATTTATGTTTCTTGGAGAGGTATATTTATTTCTAAAATGGAAAAAATCAGCCCCAAATGGATGTGGGTTAATTCTATGAATCAGAGGACAATTTCATCTTTATTAGGAAGTGTTCTTTACTAATACTTTCCTTTGATAGGTTATTCTGGGAAACTAACCTTCTCCTCTGTAAGACCATGCACATATACCACAGGCTATAAAAATTATAATTGAGGTGGAAATTTACAATGGTGTGTGCCTGTTGTCTGAGAACCAGAAAAGCTAAGTTGGGAGAAACTTATGAAGATGTCCATAGATTTTTAAAAATATTCTGTGCAACTCTTGTACACCATCTGCATTGCTGAAGGGGATATTCACACTAAGAGGCTCATCTATACTTCAGACAAAATTGATTTCATGCCTAGCAGATATCATATTGGGTACTGGAGAGAGAAGATATGGAACTTCATCCATCCATCCAGGAAGGCAGATAGTGGTGAAGTGGATAGGAACTGTGCCTCAAGTTGGGAAGACCCGAGCTCACATGACCTCAGATATTTACTTTCTCTATGACCCTGGGCAAGTCACTTAACCTGGCCTAATTCACAGAATTGTTGTGAAGATCAAATGAGATAATATTTGTAAAACACTAAGAGACCCTGACACATAATAACTTCTATATATATGCTTATTTCCTTCATTTCTCCTCATTCATTCATACCTCAGCTAATTCCCATTTTGACCCAGTCTTCTTTTCTTTTATTATGTTACTGTGTTATAATAAATTCATTAGTTATTGGTTCTTTTGACTCCATCAATTTGCTGAGTGGGGCTTAGGGCCAGGATCCAGAGACATAGTATATATGCTTTCATTCCCAACCAACTCTCTCACACAGACAGATTGAAAATCAAAGTGTGCGCAGAATCTATTCTTTAAAATTAGGTCTCTGCTAAATTATGGACATTATTTATGTGCCAAGAGCTTAAAGATTTCTATTAAAGGAAGGAACCTGCCAGAGGTCTCTGCTCAAAAATCAGCTGTGTTACCCAAGTCGACATTGTGGCAGGTGAACTTTTCATTCACATCTTTTAAAAACATTTCCTTGAGTGATGATCAATAATACCTTTTGACTAAAGATAATTCTGTCTCCTCAGTTTCAATCTAGATTTTCTTCCTCCCCCCTACCCCCAGGAAAGAAAGAAATAAATTTAAGTAATTTACTTTTGCTTTTGTTAACACATACTACATTAACAAATATATCTCAGGAGCCTGATATAGGCAAGGCAAACTGAAGAAAATATAGAAATAACTAAAACAGTTTCTTTCCTCAAAAATCTTCCAATCCAGTATCAAGAGATGTGACACACAAAATAACTTCTCTCATATACGATTTTCAGATTAATCACAGGATTAGATTAAAAAACTGAACCCATAGAATTTAAGTGATTTACTCAAAACCAAATAGGGAGTATATAACAAATTTACAGTCAAATGCAAGGCCTCTGAATCCAAACTGAGAATACTTCCCACTGAACTGACTTCAAATTCTTGTAACATCTCTCCCTTGCTAAAAAAATGTTCAATGGTATCCCACTTCCTTAACTATAAAGTTTAGGCTCCTTAGGCGAGGCTAGGTGGAACAGTGGCCCTGGAGTTGGGAAGACCCGGGATGGGTTCCAGTCTCAGACTTAGCACCCACACAAAAGTGACTGGCTGTGTAACCTTGAGCAAGTTACTTAGCCCAATTGCTTTTTAAAAAAGTTTAGGCTCCTTAATCAGTCATTTAAGCCAATCTGCCTCCAACCCAATTTTTCATCCTTATTTGACCCTAATCCCCAATTTGTCCCTGGACAAATCAAGTTTTCTCTGTTTTCTGATCATGAGTCTCTTTGACTTCAAACTCTTTGTTTATGCAATTTTTTCTGCCTGAGATGCACTCTCCCATTTCTCAATTGCATCCTTAAGGGTGCATCAACAAAAATGCCTTAGGTTTATATACAATTTGCAGTTAATGAAGCATTTTCACATGCACTATTTTCATTTTCAATCCTCACAACAGCTCTGAAAATTAGATAGGGTATGTATTTTTGTCCCAATTTTACAAAATAGGAAGAAACTGAAAACAAAGACTGTAATTTGCCAAGCATCATACAGCTATTAAGCACAAAACTAATACTTGAATTTTATTCATTTGGTTCCATGTCCACCAAATGTTCTACTGCAAAATGTTATAACATTTGTAGTACTAAGGGGGAGGGGGTCAAGAACTAATGATTTTATAGAATAACTTATATTACTGAGAACTTCTTTTGTGATATAGTAGATATTTTTTTCTGAAATCAAGATACACTCAGTATATGGCATTACTCTGGCCTATCAGGATAATAAACATATCAAACATGATGGATTAATATGACTTTTTAACAAATGAATATGGTCCTTAGACACTTACTAGCTGTGTGACCCTGGAAGTCACTTAATGTTTTTCAGTCTCAATTTCTTCCTCTGTAAAACAGGAATAATTATAGCTGGATTGTTGTGAAGATCAAATAAGAAAAGCTGTATAAGACTTTGCAAGTCTTAAAGCATCATGTAAATGCTAGTAATTCTAGAACATTAAAAGTAAGGATGATTAGAGAACTTTGAAAACCTTATAGAGCAATGTAAATATTGCTATTGATATAATAATCTTATTCTTTGAGAATATTCAGGTTGAGTTGTTGGTTGATGCTGTCATGGAATCACAGAATCTTTGGAGTTGAACGACACCTCCTAGGCTACCTGCTCTGACTTGTACTGTTAAGGTAGAGAGACACCAAGGTGGATATGAATTTACCCCCAGATAATTCAAAGTTCAACACCAAGTTTCCAAAATTCATCCCTATCTCCATTTTTGCTATTCTTGAAATCATTAGCCTAGATCTAGAACTTAGCATCCCTCAAATGACCTTGATTTCTTGAAATTGGTTGACAGTTGCTTGGTGATCAAAACCCATTGCTTCTTAATTGCTCTGAGGTATAATAATCTATGTTTGTAGGCTTGAATTTATTAAATTGTGCAAATATACTCAAAGAAGCTTCATCTCGGGAGCAGAACAACCAAAACACACTTGACCGATAATCTTCTCAGGATAATCTACCTCTATGTTTGGACATTAAAAGGGATGAAATCTTTGACACAGTGGTGAGCAAAGATTTGTTGTATTCCTGAATGCATAAACATGCTTGCTTATCGGGAATGACTAACCTTTGTGGTGATTTTAGTCTAAGAGGAAGAACATAAAAAGATCTGAGTTATAATTAGTATGTGCAAGATATAAGTTAAGTCCTACTTACTGCTAGACATAGTGTTATGTGTGGGTGAATCAGATATCAAGAATGTCCTGATGATGAAGGTCTGGTCCAAAGGTAGAGTTGATGGAATGGGAAGGATCTTAGATTTGGAGGAATGCAATTTTCATTTGTATCCTTATCTTGTCACTTGTTGCCTATGTGACTATGTGACTCTGGAAGGATTACTTAACTTTTACAGATCTCATCTATTTTACAGATCTTCACCTACAAAGTTGAAACTTCATAGTTGACTCCAAAAGTTGTAAGAGATGAATTCCCAGCTCAGAATTTATGATGATCTTTAGGACAATGAATTTTGGGGAAATATTCTATAAAATATATAAACCTATAAAAATAGGATAAATTCTCATTCACCCATAGGTCTGGAATGACACAGATAGGCTCAGCAGCTATTAACATCTGACCGGTGAGCTAATGTGACACATTTTGGGTCCCCCCAAAATTCCATGTAAAACTCTTTCATGAGGTATGGTCATTGTATGAAATATAGACTTCACATCTACACTTAGCTGTGTCCCTGACTGTAGCATGATGACTGCCTTGTGCTAATGATTTTGCTAGTGAAATAATGGTAATAAAGTCAGGGTGCCTTGATAAATCATACCCTGTCCTACCTACAATGCATTAGTCCCTACCCATTCCCAGCTAACATAAATGTTTTCAGGATTAATGAAGAATGTTTGAAAATTTAGAATTTACACAGAAATGTGATATAGAATAACAACGTATCATTGGAATGTTATAAAATGCCCAAATGAACTTCAAATTGATCGACTCACTGCTCTTTGGTGACATTTATGTATCAATAACTTTACATTTCACTGGGCTAATAAATCATTTGTCTCCATAAGAACTGTAAAATGCAAGATCACACAGAATATTGAGAGTGGGAAGCTAGTGACCAAAATGTTTTGAAAATAATTTAAGGAAGTTATAAATGTGTACATCCTTAATCTTGTCTGTCCTTTTTATTTTGAATATAAAAAGTTAGTAAGGCTTGCTTTGTTGTTGAATTTAGATTATTTTTTTTACAGTTTTCCCAAATTGAAACTACATTTTAATATGTATATAAATCATTCAGTACTGACTGAATAAATGTTTCACATTTCCAGATTTCTTGGTATCCCTGGATTCCTTGTGGTTGGGAACTAATAGATTCATGATGAAGGTAGACAGATGTATGTATAAATAATTCTGATTTTGTTGTTCTCATTATGCCATTTAAAACAAAATCTAAGCTTTTAATAACATCAGAATAAAGTCTTTTGAGCAAGCTCCCCTTATTAGTATGGATCAACCTCTGTCCTACTACTTATAGTCTTATGGAGCGGCCAAGAGACTTGGTGGTCTCATGATTTGTTCAGTGCCATGATGTCAATGTATGTCAGAGGAAAGTCTTGACTGTAGGCTTTTGTGACTCCAAAATTCACTCTCTTTTCACTATACCATGCTTTCGCTTTCCATTTGCAGAAAAGAAATTTTCATCATTCAATACCAATTATTATCTTTACATTTTTTATATGAATTGTTCATTCGCCCACTGATACCTGGAGCAGTGCTAAATATCCAATTATAAAACACATACATCAATATATACATTTATATGTAATTTTTGTTCAGTCTTTTAGTCATGTCTGACTCTTTGTAACCCTATTTGGGATTGTCTTGGCAAAGAGGCCGCAATGGCTTGCCATTTCCTTCTCCAGCTCATTTTACATATGAGGAAACTGAGGCAGACAGGGTGAAATGACTTGCTCAGAGTGCTATGAAGAGTCTGAGGCTAGATTTGAACTCAACTCTTCTTGACTCCAGGCCTAGTGCACTTTGCACTGTACCACTTTGCTGCCCATACATATATAGAAATATATCTATGTGTATACACACACACAAAGAAAAGATAGTATTTGCTTGATCCAAATAAATTAATTCACTGTCCTCTTTTGAAATAATTTACCTGGGCCTTCTTGTGAACTAGATATATTGCAGTGCTTTTTTATTTTTAAACCTAATGGTAGCTGGGTTGCACAGTGGATAGAGAACTGGTGCTAGAGGCAGGAATACACAAATTTAAATTCTGCCTCAGACACTTACCAATGGTGAGACCCTGGAACACTCACTTAACTTTAGTCTGATTCAATTTCCTCATCTATAATAATGGGATAAGAAAAACATCTATCGGGGCGGCTAGGTGGCGTAGTGAGTAAGAGCGCCGGCCTCGGAGTTGGGATGACCCGAGATCGAATCTGGCCTCAGAAAATGAGCACCCACATATAAATAATGACTAGCCGTGTAACCCTGAGCAAGTTACTTAACCCCAATTGCTTTAAAAAAATAAATAAAAAGAAAAACATCTATCATCTAGGGCTGTTATGAGGATGAAATAAGAGAGTGTTTGTAAAATACATGATACAGTTCCTGGTGCATAGAACGCACTTAAGAAATATATGTTTCCTTCTCCTTCTCTCACTTATATAACACCTGCAAAAGTATTTTTGTCCTAATATTATGATCTTTACATTTTAAACGTCCCATCATACCCTTGAACTTGCCCACCACTATTATAAATATCATTCATCACCTTTTACCAAAGTACAAAAATAAAATGAAATAATTCATAGGTCAGGTTTTATGGATGTGATGGGCAAAACCATTCAGCAGAAATTTATGGGGAATAGAGAAAGATGAAATTTCCCATTTCTACAGATTATAGTCAATCATATTCACCACCCAAGAGATGTAAGAGGTTATTTAGTTCTCTTTAATTCAAGGCTGTTTACATCTTGCCCCTTTGCCAAGAAGAGTACCCTGAGATGGAAATGGCTGGAGTGATTGAGGAATACCCATGAGTTTAGCCCCTGATTTAAAAGAAAGGTAGAAGCAGCTAAGACAGGAAGACCAGAGTTCAAATCCAACATTAGATTCTTACTAGCTGTGTGATCCTTGTCAAGACACTTAACCTCTGCCTCAGTTTCCTCTTAGGAAATTATCTGAGATTATTTTCTTCTGTAAAATGGGGATAATAATGGACTCTTCTCAGGTTTATTGTGATGATAAAATAAGAAAATGTTTGTAAGTGTTTTACATACCTTAAAGTACTCTATAAGTAACCATTGATATTTGTGACATTTATTATTATAATATTCAGCAGTGACTAGGGCTTTATTAACCTAGTCCACATAACATGAATGATAATAAGAATGACAAAGTCACTGACATTTTTGAGTCATCCAGGACTGGTATGTTGCTCTATGGCTATTGACATATAAACATTTAACTTTACAATCCAATCCAAAATGGAGAGCTGCCATGGCAGGAAGCAGAGCACAAACATCAGATATTCTTCTTTCAGGCATGAATATATCTACTAAATCAATTTTGTGGAACAGCAATAAACCTGGTAGTTGAATTAAGTTAGAGTCTGTATCCCAAGCCTAACAAAACTCTCAACTATCATAAAACCCATTCATCTACTCCCTTGAGATCCACATACCCAGTTGACAAAATGAAAATATTATTAACTTATCTAATCACTGCTGACTTAAGGATTTTGCAAAATGCTTTTTAATATCATTTTTATATTATTCCAAATGCAGCATGATTGAGTGCTGGCATTTGGGAACCCTTAGCTTAATTCCTGCCTCACATATTTGCTAGCTGTGTGAACCAGGGCATCTCACTTAACTTCTGAGTATTAGTTTCCCCATCTATAAAATGAAAATAATGATATCTTTCTCACAGGGTTGTTATAAGGCTTAAATAAAATAATTTAAAGTACTTTGTTAATTTTAAAATACTCATTTATCTAGTCCAACACCTTTTTTTTTTACACATAAGGAAACTAAGTCCTGATTTGCCTAATCTTAAATACATGTTATTCCATCATAATAACAACCTTGTGAGTTAGAGATGACATTATTATTCAAGTATAATAGGATTGAGAGCTAGAAGGGAAAGTAGAGTTAAAATAATCAGATGCCTTATTTTGTAGATGGAAAAATGACCCAGAAATGACTGAATTGCCCAAAGTCACAAAGCAGGAATAGTTACAGAACGTAAAACATGTTTTAGGTGTTTTCCTAGTCAATATTCTTTTTTGGGTATAATTCTGGAAACCAAGAGATATTTAGGAAAGTTCTATTCTGATAAGGAATGCAACTGATCTTCACTCCAACTTTTAACAATAACTAATAGTGTCAACCAATGCAGCTGTGAAATTGTCGACTGATATTTTGTTTAGTTTTAGAAAAAAAGCTTATTGAAAACGTTTGATGCTTCTTCCATATTTCTTTGTCCAGTAGAGTTCTCCTGCTTACCTCATTTGTATCTCATAGAAGCTTCATGCATCATAATAAGTATCTAGCCTGGAAAGTATGTATAACCAGATGATTTGAACTTCAGAGTAGGAGAGGTAATGGAGTGATAGTGTCAGGGATCATCTGCAAGTGTTAGAGGACACCATAGTATCCTTGTTTTTATACTATAGCTCAGACTACTACTCCTCTCTCCCTTTTTCCTTCTTTTTTTTGGGGGGGTGGTAGTGGTGGCGTCATTCTTTCTCTTCCTAAATATATCTATGCCCTGAGATTTATTCTATGGTCATTTGATTTTTTTTTCTTATTCTACATTCTCTCATTCAAATATAATATCCCCCTTATGATGTTAGCCTCGGGTCACCTCTAGTACAAGAGGAGTCTGGAAGTATGCCTTTAGTAGAGAAATTTTCCTATTACCAAAGCAGGGGAAAATGTTCAGCCTGTACATTAAGGTAGTGTTTCATGATTATTAGAAGGTTTCTGGAAAATTAAAACATTTTTACATTGTTCGTACTCTCCAAATGTGGTATATTTTCAAGAAGAAAATATTTTCCAGCCTGAAAATAACCTTGTGTGATCATGCATGTGATTTATTTTAGTCAGTATGATGTCAGTCTGGGATGTGTTATACTAGGTTCAGAACCACACACAGTCAGAAAAACCACAGGTGTATAAGGGAAAAGGAACCCCAGATCATCTTACACTACATGAGGCATCTGTGAATTGTTCTAGTAAGAATCTATAATGTTAGTAGAATTTAAATGGGAATGGGAAGGAAAATGAGAGAAATGTTTTTACTCGGTGGACATGGTCACATTTAAAATTACCAAAAAAATGTGATTGATATCAATTATGTTGGGAACATTTTTGGAATTGGGTTGATATGACTATAGTGAGATTTGCAAGAGCTTTTGGAAAAGCAAAAATTTAGGCATGAACTCTTTTATTCAAGACAGACTGACAGATACTCCCTCCCCCCCCCTTTTCTCAGTGTTTCCTTGGTGCTCATGACAGAAATCAGCTTGTTGTTGCCAACAGAACCATGTAAGCCTTGATAGTTCAGCAAGTTGATGAGAGATCACTTATATCCAGATAGCTTGGGGTGCTGCCCAAATAAAAAGAAAGAGCATAATATTTCAGCTGTTCCAGGCTTGACAGAATCATACATTTCCTCCAGAAAATGGATTCTCTCTGTTATTTTACGATGTGGTAGCTTTTTTCCACGGCAAAGGCCTGTGCAGTTGTGTTATTTTAGTTTACAACTTTGCCAGATATTTTCAAGATTTTTTCTTTCCATTTAGTATTCAAAGCTGAGTCCTCTTTTGAGATTGAACAAGGTACTTTGAAATAACAGAGCTGTTTCCACTTCACTGGGCTTTCGAGAAACATCGTTGCTTTTCTTTCCAAAGCAAGTCCCATATTTTGTGATGCCACAGAGGATGGAAATGCATAGCAAATGTATCCAATGATTAGGGAGCAAGATCCTGAAGATCAGTGTTTTTCTTGAAAAAAATTATCTTTATCTAAATTTTCTCACAGATAGAAAATAAAAATTAGTATTCTTTAGCTCCAGGAATGGTTAGAATTGTGTATTTGTTCCAGTTCTCCATATACTACTAGAAACTTGTCCTGAGTTACCCAACTTCTTAAGCTAAAACAGGATCAAAACGAAAGGATAAAGAAATTGAGTACAATTTTAGTAATACAATGACTTTGAAATTATCAGAGACATTTTAGTTTTGGTTTATATTGGAGAAAGTTTGTACGTATTTTTGCTAGAGAAAAAAATGAAATGGAATACATGGAAAACTTACTTGGGATCTGAGGTCTAGAAAATATGCTATTTAGGGAGACACATATGGAGAAAATCTTTCTCTGAGCTTCTAATTGTTTTTATATTTCACGCTAGCTTATACACAGTTTTCAAAATGCAACATTGATGAACTGCCAATGTCCTCATTCCTGGCTTCTTATCATTTTTTATTAAGGCTTATATAAATCTTCTACATTGTCATTTATAATTCAATATTTGCTGCAAGCTGAGTTTATCTAGAATGTCACATTTCTTCTGTAAAGCACAGACAAATTACAAAATGTTGAGGATATTTGATAAATTGAAAAATGTAAAATCAACAGTAACTCACTGAATGATTAATTAGTAAAATGTTTCATAAGGGCTATGTCCCCTCCCATTTCCCCTCTCATACTCCATTTTTTCCCTTAGTGAGCTGAAGTACCTTGAGCTTTGTAGCCTTTTTTATACATAATCTATAAGGTGTAGTTGGGGAATGATTATTATTCAATATATTTTGATTTTTAAAAAAAAATAGTTTGATTTACTAATGGGATATTGTAGCACTGAACTAGACATCAAATTTTTAGGTCAGATTCTTTTGGTGTCCATAGCAAGGGTCACAGGAATATGGTACAGTGGAATCACATGCTATACTAATAGATGGTCTAACTTAAGGGGACTTTTCACCATGATGAAAAAAAGAGTTATTTCCCACAAACCCAGGACCTATATGATCACAACTACAAAACACTTCTCACACAAATAAAATCAGATCTAACTAATTGGAAAAATATCAATTGCTCGTGGCTGAGTCGAGCTAATATAATAAAAATGACAATTTTACCCAAATTAAATTATATATTTATTGCCATACCAATCAATTTACCAAAAAAGTACTTTATAGAGTTAGACAAAATAGTAACAAAATTTATTTGGAAAAACAAACGGTCTGTAATATCAAGGGAATTAGTGAAAAGAAATGCTAGTGAAGGTAGACTAGCTATACCAGATTTTAATCTGTATTATACAGCCCCAGTCATCAAAACTGCTTGGTACTGGCAGAGGAGTAGAGTAGTGGGTCAATGGAATAGATTGGGTGCAGGAGACCCAGCAGTTAATGAATACAGTAATCTATTGCTTGATAAACCCAAAGACCCGAGTTTTTGGGATAAGAATGCACTATTTGACAAAAACTGCTGGGAAAACTGGAATACAGCATGGCAGAAACTGGGCATAGCCCATTATCTAACACCATATACCAAAATCAAGTCTAAATGGGTGCATGATCTAGGTATAAAGGGTGATACTGTAAGCAATCTGAGAAAGCAAGGAATAGTTTACCTGTCAGATTTGTGGAGAAAGAAAGACTTTAGGACCAAACAAGAACTAGAGAACATTATAAAACGCAAAATGGATAATTTTGATTACATTAAATTGAATAGCTTCTGTACAAACAAAGCCAATGTAACCAAGATCAAGAGGGATGTGGGAAATTGGGAAAGAATTTTTACAACCTATGTCTCTGAGGAAGGACTTATTTCTAAAATATACAGAGAATTGAGTCAAATCTATAAGAATACAAGTCATTCCCCAATTGACAAGTGGTCAAAGGATATGAACAGGCAGTTTTCAGAGAAAGAAATTAAAGATATCTATAAACATATGAAGAAATGCTCTAAATCACTATTGATTATAGAAATGCAAATCAAAACAACTCTGAGTTACCACATCTCTCCAGTCAGATTGGCTAAGATGACAAAACAGGAAAATCACAAATGCTGGAGAGGATATGGGCAAATTGGAACACTAATGCATTGCTGGTGGAGTTGTGAACTTATCCAACCATTCTGGAGAGCAAACTGGAATTATGCCCAAAGGGCTATAAACAATTTCATACCCTTTGACCCAGCAATATCACTTCTAGGGTTATATCCCAAAGAGATCATAGAAGAGGGAGGAAGACCCATATGTACAAAATATTTATAGCAGCTCTTTTCATGGTTGCAAAGAATTGGACATTAAAGGGGTGCCCATCAATTGAGTAATGGTTAAACAAGTTGTGGTGTATGAATGTAATGGAATATTATTGTGCTATAAGAAACGAGGAGGAGATGGTTTTCATATTTACCTGGAGAGGCTTATACAAACTGATGCTGAGTGAGAAGAGTAGAATCAGGAGGAATATGTATACAATCACAGACACAACATATGTGTGATGACCAACTATGACAGACTGGACTCCTCTCAGCAATGCAGTGATATAAGTCAATCCCGAAAGACTCATGAAGGAGAGAAATGCGACATCCAGAGATATAACTAGAAAGAACTGAACTTGAATCCTGATGGAAGAAAACTTATTGATCTTTTTCTTTTCATTGTTTGGTTTTATTTCTTCATTAGCATTCTTCATCCCACCTAGTACAATACGCCTTTGTAATTGGACTAATGTCTAATATGAATGTATTTGCAGATCCTATACTGGACTATATGCTGTCGTGTGGGGTGGGGGAAAGGAAGTAAAGGAAATCTGAAATTCAAGGAACTATGGAATTCAGTCTTGTTAACTGAAACTAAACTAATAAATTAATTTTTAAAAAAGTTATTTCCCTTTCCCCTTTCTTCTTCCTATTATCTTCTCTCCTTTTATTCTTTCCTTTTTACCTTTTTTCTTCCTATCTTCTTTCTTTCTTCTTTCTCTCTTGTTCTGTCTTTCTTCCTCTCCTTCTCTTTTTCTTTCTCCCTTTCTCTCCCCCTCCCTCTTTCTGGCTCTATATTTTTTATGCTTTCTAGCTTCCTTTTTTTCCCTCTTACTCTCTTTCTGTTTTATGCAAAGTAAGTTTATGGAAATTAGCATCCATTGGCTTCAACTCTTCATTATGTTTCATAAAAGGAACTAATACAAAATTAAAAGACCTCAGGCAAAAAAAAGACAAAACAAAACAAAAAATAGAATGCAGAGAAAATATATCAATTTTTTATGGTGCTTTAGCTTTTTGACTATAATTTATTAAAGGAAAAGAATGTGGTAATATTATATTCCTTATTTTCCTTATTTATTCATTTTCATGATAAGCATATGTAGTAAAAATAAAAATAAAATCTAATAACCCTGAAATTATAATAACTTAAATCAATAGTTGATCAATTAAGTAATCAAAAATATTTATTAAGCAGATGAAATGTGTTAGATGCTCTGGTAGGCACTGGGGTTCCTTGAGAAGTTTACTTTCCCCCTAATAAGGAGTTAGGTAAATGTGGAAGACTAGCCATTGAGAAGATTAAGGAAACCAAAATCAGAGAATACTATTACTAAAGGTATCTGTCTGGGGGCGGCTAGGGGGCACAGTGAATAGAGCACAGGCCCTGGAATCAAGAGGACCTGAGTTCAAATACAGCCTCAGACACTTAATACTTACTAGCTATGTGACCTTGGGCAAGTGACTTAACCTCAATTGCCCTGCCCTCCCCCCATTAAAAAAAGGCAAAAAAATAAAAATAAAATGCAGCTCAAGCATGATCGTGGGTTGGTTAGGTGATACAGTGAATAGAGCACACGACCTGGAGTCAGGAAGACCTGAGTTCAAATCTGGCCTCAGACACTTAACACAAAACTAGCTGTGTGGCCTTGGGTAAGTCACTTAACCCCAATTGCCCTACCTTCCTCCCTCCAAAAAAGCAAAAAGGAAAATCTTTAAGGTATCAGTCTGTTTCATTAGATTTTTTACCCATTCTTAGAACTTGAGAATGTCAGGCAACTTGACAGATCATCAAGGCCAAGTACATTTTTTCTTTCCCATTTGCTAGTTCAGTTTGGGGAATGTTGAGTTTGATATGTTTTTGGGATATCTAGGTCACAATGACTGATAGGCATTTATAGATATGACACCAAAGGTCAGAAAAGAGGATAGGGCTGGAGAAAGTGATCCAAGAATCATCCTCTTAGAGATGATCATTGAATCCACTGGAATTTATGAGATCTAGATGCTAAATAGAGGGAGCATAGAAGAGGGCCCAGTACAAAACTGAGCATAAATTCATCAAAGTTTATTTCTTTTAGGATCTATTAATTTTAGCTATTATCTGCAAAGATTCATCATGATACCCCCTCTTTTTTCTATATTTGTATATTTTTATTAGAACAAATGCCTTGCTTGTTAAACATTATGATTTTACCATCCTGCATTAACTGCAGTAGGTGTAGTACCTAAATTTGCTCATAGTTAGAAAATAAAAAATTAGTATTCTTTAGTTCATGGAAAGGTTGGGAATCTATGCATTTGCATGTGTGTATGTGTGTTTGTGTTCCATTTTCCACATGCTATTGAAAACATGTCCTCAGTTTCCCAAATATTTAAGCTAAAGGAAGGTAAAAATAGAAAATAAAGAAACTAAATACATATTACCAAAGAGAATATTGAATGGCAGGAAAGGGAGTCATTGACATGAAGACAGAGACAAATAGGGCACAGAAAATCTGCACTAGCAAATGGAGCAATATGATCTTTTTTTTACTGACCATTGGTGATATAAACAAATTCCTGAAGGGCAATGTGAGATACCACTTTACATCAATATTAAATCATATTTCATTAGTTAATGTTTTATTTTGGGTACAAGATCTCTCCTCCCTTATGTTCAATAAACTTCAAAGGGTCAAGTAGAGAGCCTTGTGCTAGTCTACTTGAAAATTCCATCTACGTTCATATAGAATCATTAATAACCACTCTTTGACTTTGACTGTTGAACCAGCTTTAAATATAACTACACTCTTATGCATTTGATATCTTTACCATGAGAGATTTTTTTCTTTTCTTTTCAAATAATCCTGTTCTCTTGAAGGACTTGTTAATAGATGACGGAAAACTCATATTCTCAACCAAACCTGTAACGGAAATAATGGACTCTGGGATCAAATCAACTAATGTGCAACGTAATCATCTATTATAATTGCAGATAGGATTTTTTTGTGCATGGCCTCTCTCAAATACCATAGATAACAAAATTATAGCAGGATGACTATCTGTGTTGGTGAAGGCTCAAGTGATGCCAATGGAATCATAATTCTTGAAATATTTATAGAAGTATCAATGTATTATTACTTCAGGATTCTGAACATCCTTTCCTAACAAGGCAGAAATAGCATACCAAAAACTTGACATTTCATCTGAAAGAGTTTGTATATGAAATTGACAATAATTCTTCAGTAGTTCTGAAGCTGGAGCTTTACAAGCTAGTTCTTCACATATTATTTCATTTATTAGAGCTAGAATGATCTATAAAGACAATTTAACACAAAAATTCCATTTACATATATCAAAAACTAGAGATATTTATATTCTTATAGCCATAGCAATATCAGTATCAATAGCCCCGGAGTATTAGCTACATTTTTACTATGTTAAGATACAGGTGAGGCGGCTAGATGGCGCAGTGAATAGAGCACTGGCTGTGGAGTCAGGAGGACCTGAGTTCAAATCTGGCCTCAGACGCTTAACACAAAAACTAGCTGTGTGACCTTGGGCATGTCACTTAACCCCAAATTGCCCTCCAAAAAGCAGAAAGAAAAAAAATTAATAAAAAAGATACAGTCAATAAGTAGTAGAGCCTATATTCCAAAGCAAAATTGATTTAATTGCTAATGTTCTTTTCATTACATATCTCTCCCTCTTAGAATGTAGACCATATACCAGATAGGTTCTCTGTTAATCCACTTTGCTAATATCTTGCATTTTTGAAAGAGACAAGTCATTTGATATCTCTTTTTATTTAGTAATATTTAAAAAGAATGATAAAAATTAATCTTCCCTATTCAATGACATTTGAAAAAAATATAGAGGAAACCTGGATGCAGATAATGTAAATACTAGTCAAAGGTACTTCCCAATGTTTCAGCAGTTATTACAAACGGCTGTTGAAAACATAAATATATTCAGTGTCTTCACTGAAAGCTTTGAAATTTTAAATATAAAATGATAATTTTTTGAGTTAAAAAAAACCTGGAACAATGTATTTTATGTAGATATTTGTGTTAGCTTTAGATAATTTTAATAAAATTAAAACTAGGATTAAAAATTATACCTTCTGGGAAGGCTAGGTGGTGCAGTGAGTAGAGTGTTGGCCCTGGAGTCAGAAGGACCTGAGTTCGGATCTGGCCTCAGACACTTAATGCACACAGAAACAAAAACCTAGCCCAGTGACCTTGGGCAAGTTACTTAACCCCAATTGCCCTCCAAAAAGCAAAAAAAAACAAAACAAAAAACAACTTAAAAAATTATACCTTCTATAAAAATGTGATCTGTAAGAAGATCTGAAGTACTTGGATATTCAAGAGAAGTTCTAAACTCAGAATCAATGCTTGTTCTTGAAATAGCAAATCTCTATGACATTAGAGAAAGATTTCTGTGTAAATTTCCTTTTATGAAAAATCTTAATATAATCATAGGTGTGAAGGAACCTCATGGGCTTATTAATTTTCTTTACTTGTCATTTACTTCTGGTCAGACCTCACTTCAACCTCCACAAATGGGAAAATTTGTATTATTTTTTAAATGCTTTGAAAAAAGTACACAACCTCCCTCTGAAAACTATTCCAACCCTGCTGTCAGGAAATTTTTCATTGAATGACTGAACTGACTGAGGTCTTGATTGACAAGTTTCATGGATAGCTCTTTCATTTTGAGTAATGTCCAATCCTGGAGCCCTGGCATTCTGCTAAATCCACCTTAATCCCTCCAGTGGCAGGTTAAAGCCATTTCTTCATGTTCTTGCATCAGGGGACATGGAAAACAGCTGCTCAGCATCCCTCATATAATAATCTTTCATGTACTTACAGACATTAGCAACATCATGATTCACAAAATACACAATGAAATACCTTGTTTTTGACTGCATACCCATCCCCAAATTCCTGAGTGTAGGAGAGTTTCTCACTGTGCTAAGAAATGAACTAGAGACCTAATATTCCACATTTGACTGTGTTTGCTGTATGACCTTTGGCAAATCATTTAACTTGCTGCTCTCTCACTTTCTTCAGCTGTAAAAATAGTGACAAGCACAATTCCTATTGTGGAAAAGAGCTAATACAACGGTTGTAAATTGCATTGCCCTACAGGCAGTTTCTTACCTTACTTAGCACCACTGCCACTCAATTTAACCTGCCCTCCTTACATTTTTAAAGTGTTATTACTTTCTACCAGTTTATCAGTGCACTATTACTAGAATTTTGGAGCCGAGGGCACACTAGATATAACCACATCCACCCCTCTCCTCCATGTGACAGATGGGCAAAGGCCTTCAGAGAAGAGTAGTGAATTGTCAAGGTCACAAAGTTTATCAGTGAGCTGAACTAGGGCTAAAATATATCTCTTGATTTCCATTGTAGTGCTTAGTCCATGATATCAGTTAGTTTGAATGACTTTTTTTTATCAAATGCTTTATTAGCTTCAAGTTTACATCATTCATTCCTGCAAGATTTAAATTTTCTCCCCCTTTTTTCCCCTAACCACCACCCCAAAATAGCTATCCTATTGGATATACCCTTCTCCAATCTCTTCTTTCCCATACCCCCTCCGACTTTCCAGTAGGGCACCATGGATCTCTATGCCCCAGTGCCTGTATAGCTTATTTCCCAGTTACATGCAAAATAATATTAACAATAGTGCATACATACATACATATGTGTGTGTATATATATTTAAACATTTGATTTTAAAGCTTTGAATTCCAGATTCATTCCCTTCCTCCCTTGTCACCCACCCTTACTGGGAAGATAAGCAATTCAATATAGGTTGTACATGTGTAGCTATGCAAAACATTTCCATAGTGGATATATTGTAAAAGACTGACTATATTTCCCTCCCTCTTATCCCAACCACCCCTTTTTCTGTTCTCTACTTTGATATTGTCCCTTTTCAAAAGTGGGTGCTTCCAACTTCCCTCCTCCCCAGCCTACGCTCCCTTCCATCATCCTCCCTCTAATCTCCTTCCCCCTACTCTCCTGTAGGGTGAGGTAGCCTATTTAGTGTACACGTCATTCCCTCCCTAAGCCAAATTCAATGAGAGTAAGGTTGACCCATTCCCATTTGCCTTCCTGTTCTTCCCCTCCATTGTAACCATATTCCCTTGCCTCTTCTATATGAGATAGTTTAGCCCATTCTATCTCTCCCCATCTCCTCTCATTATATTCCTCTCTCATCTCTTAATTTGACCTTGTAAATATCATCCCATCCTATTCAATTGGTCCTGTGCCCTCTATTTATGTATACCTGTACACATATATACACATATTTACATGTGTATTCATATACCCATATACCCTCCTATATAGACATATATATGTATGTATGTATGTATGTATGTATGTATGTATATCTATACACACACATGCACATTTCTATTCCCTTCAACTATTCTCATGCAGAGAAAAATTTCATAATTTAAAATTATCATTTTTCCATGTAGGGATGTAAATATTTAAACTTTGGTAAGTTCCTTATGATTTCTTTTCCCTGTTTACCTTCTCATGCTTCCTTTGCTTCTTGTAACATGAGCAAATGAGGGAAGCAAAGCAAACAGAGCAACCCAACTTTACACTCCTATTTTAGGGACAAAAAGGATCTAAGCATAGAACAGGAGGAAGACAGCAAAGTCAGAACTCCTGAACCAAAAGCTTCCAAGAAAAATATGAGCTGGTTATAGGCCATAGAGGAACTTAAGAAGGATTTTGAAAACTAAATAAGAGAAGTGGAGGAAAAATTGGGAAAAGAAATGAGAATAATGCAAGAAAATTATGAAATGAGAGGCAACAACCTGACTGAAGAACACCTTAAAAAATAGACTAACTCAAATGACAAATCCAGATCCAAGCAGGTTAAATCAAGAGCAATTACCCCTCAGAATGGTTACTAGGTCTCCCTACAATCTGCAGGGCAGGAGCTGAAACTGCCACATGGTGGTGGCTTTATGACCATGGTGCCTCAGCAGCTTCTCCCTCCAGGGGATAAAGGCAGATGACACTCCCAAACCATCAGATCCCAAAGTCCACAGTGCACTGACCTCTCACTTTGTCCTTAGCAACTGTGGGTTGATAATTCTGGAGACTGCCATAGCTTCTGGTGATCTGAAGTCCTGCCAGCTGGTGGCTAGTCAGGCTGCCATGGGGCTAAGACCTCTGGCTCTCGCTTGGCTGGGGTCAGCTCCCAGAATGCTGTGCTGGACACTTCCTGCCAACCTGTCAGGCTGTCCTCAGCAGGAAGTTAGCTTCTCTGTGTCATTTTGTGGGTTCTGTAGCTCCAAAGTTTGTTCAGAATCATCTTTTACATGAATTGGAGGAGGTGGGAGCAGGAGCCCTGTGTAAATCCTGTTTCTACTCCACCATCTTGACTCTTCCCAGTTTGAATGACTTTTGAACTTAACTATTTGTGTACACTTGCATTTGAGTTATAACAGAAATTAAAAATAGTGATGTATTCCTACTTCTTAACATGTCCATTTACTTCTACCTCCATCTCTTTGGTCATTTCCCTTTCAAAGTTTGGAATTTACTCCCCTTCATCTTATTTTCTTTTGACATTTCTGTCTAACACCCTACTCTTCCTTCAAGGTTTAGTGTGGACTCTCCTCCATCTGATTCCTGGGTATTCTGCATTTCATTATTTTTGTTGTCATTATCACTGTTAGTGATATTATTTTGCTAAGTATATATATGCCCATGCACATAGTATTTCCAAGGAGTACTACTATACTGCTTGCTGCTTGCAGTGTACAAGAAAATACTGACTCTCAGAGATTCTGAAGAAAAAGGGAAAGCAAGAGTTGGGTTTTGTACATGATAATCTATAGTAGACCACATTTTTATAATTACATAATTGACTAAAAGCTATAGATAATACAAAATCAGATCAGATATTGTTTACTAACTGGGGAAAAAGATTTTGTGAATTCAAACACAACTGCAAGACTCCTTTAAAGATATATTTTTTCAAAGTGCTTCATTCAAAAGCTTTTTTTGTTATGAATATTAATCAAAGCTTAAACTAGGTAGATATAAGCTTGCCAGAATTGATTGCTTCAGTCATAATGTCCTGAACAGTTTCCTTCTTAAAGTAGGTTTCTCAATAAACATGAGATTCTCCAGGTAATACTTTTTTTTCCCTTCATTTTATACTGAACTAATACCATAAAGTCTGGGTCCACCTCAGAGAATCCTAAGTGAGAATCATACTTAGTCAGAAGAGTTCATTCAACTATTAACAGGGGGAATTAAAAAAAAAAATCTCTCTTGTCCAAAAATTAATCTGCAGTTGAATGGAGAACCTAATGAACTGATTCATCAGTACATTTCTTTGGACGTACGTTGTAAATAAACAAAGAATAAAGTTGAATCAGGGGAGAAATGCAAATTGAATTGGATTTGGAAAATTGTTCATTTGAAAGGCATTTTCTAAAATATCAATATTCTTTTAGTAATGCTATATGACCACAAATCATGAGTTCTCAAAATTTAGATTGTGGGTCATCAAAATGGCAATGACTAAAGTAGACTGCATCTTATTACCAATTATGAACTACAGCAAAAAAGAAGCATATGGATCATCAGAAAAGTATACAATGAGAAAATGGAGATAGCCTTTTCATGAAATAACGTAAGGAGATAACTAACAGAGAGACAATCAAGAAATAAAGAGAAAAGCCAGGAGCATACTGCGTGGAAGGCACTCTGTAGTTGACTAATGGAAGGACATGGGCAACACCTGTACAGTATAAAACAATATAGATGAGTTATGATCTCAGCCATTGGAGTTAGTACTGTTCCATCCATGAGTTAATGGGTCCATTACCATATTAATTTAAGTTCTGCTGATGTTTTAAACATATGAATAATGAGACACCACATTTTCTGGGAAATAAATTCTTTGGGTTACTGCAGATTCAATGGAGACAGACATGGTGGATGCAAACAGTTTTAGGAATATATATATTTTTTTGCTTTCTGGGAGGGGCAATTGGGGTTGTGACTTGCCCAAAGTCACACAGCTAGTAAGTATTAAGTGTCTGAGGCTGGATATGAACTCCGGTCCACCTGACTCCAGTGCCAGTGCTCTATTCACTGTGCCACCTAGCTGCCCCATTTTAAGAATATTTCAAATGATTTACTGAAGACTTAAAATAATACAGAAGATTTTATCAGAGATAAATAACCAGAAAAGAAGATGGGCTTGTAAGTTTGGTTGTTGTATATTTGATAGTGAAGGATAAGTGTTACAAACCCTTTTGTACCCATAAATATCAAGAGTTAAAAGAAAGTTTCCCAACCCATTGGTTGTATTCCATGTGAAACATCTAGAGAAAGAAAAAAATGAGAGTCATATAGTATAACATATCAGAGATGCACATCACTGATTATAAATCTATTAAAAGTATTGAAATATGAACTAATGTATTTGTGCCTTCTTTTTTTTTAATTAAACAAATGCTTTATTAACTTCTGGTTTACATCATTCATTTCCACCAGATTATGAGTTACATTTTTCCCCCATTTTTTCCCTACCCACCACCCCAGAATAGCAGTCCCACTAGATATCCCCTCATCCAATATGCTCTCTCCCATATCTTCTCCCATACCCTCTTCGACTTTGCCATTAGGGCAAGGTGAATCTCTGAGCCCCACTGCCTGGACATCTTATGAAACATTTAATTTTAAAAGTTCGATTTTCAGATCCATTCCCTTTCTCCCTTGTCACCCACTCCCTCTGAGAAGATAAGCAATTCAGTATGTGTTGTACATGTATATCTATGCAAAACATTACCATAGTAGATATATTGTAAAAGACTGCTTATATTTCCCTCCCACCTGTCTCACCTACCACCTGGTCCATTCCCTACTTTGATCCTGTCCCTCTTTGATAGTGGGTACTTCTAACCTCCCCTCTCCCCAGAATGCCCTCCCCTTCATCATCCCCCCTCTCATCCCCCTTTCCCCTACTCAGGAGAGTGAGTTAGGGTAAGATATTCCATTTAGTATGTATGTGATTCTCTCCTTGAGCCAACTTCAATGAGAATATGCTTTTGCCTTTTTGCCTTCCTGTTCTTCCCCTCCCCTGCAACTACTTCCCCTTGCCTTTTCTACATGAGATAGTTTGCCCTACCCTGTCTCTCTCCATCTCCTCTTGCCACTTTCCTCTCTCACCTCTTGACTTCACGCCTTAAGAATCATCCCTTCCTTGGGGTGGCTAGGTGGCAGAGAGCCAGCCCTGGAGCCAGAAGGACCCGAGCTCGGATCTGGCCCCAGACACCCAACACACAAACAGAAACCCAGCCACGTGAATCTGGGCAAGTCACCCAACCCCAATTGCCCTCCAAAAAAAATAAATAATCATCCCTTCCCATCAAATTCAACCTGTGCCCTCTATCCATGTATATCTGTGAACATATGCCATGTACCCTTCTTCAATTATTTTCATAATGAGAAAGGTTTCATCAAACACAGTTATTGTTTTTCCATGTAGGACTGTAAATAGTCCAACTTTGATAAGTTCCTTTTGATTTCTTTTCCTTGATTACCTTTGGAGCTCCCTTTCACATTTTTTGAAATTTGTGTGGGGCAGAGCACATTGGAAATGCTGTTTCTACTCTGCCATCTTGGCTCCGCCAGTGTTATCTTTTCTAATGCTATTAATTTATAGTATTTGTGCCTTCTAAATTATTGAACATATAAGTTGTTCCTTACTTTTTGATATTGCAAATATACTAACAAATAAATATATTCTTATAGACATTAATATTTCCCTATCAAGAAGTCTTTTTTTTCTCAATATACTTTTAGAGTAACATTTTAGTAAAAGATTTAAGTCAAAAGTAATCTACGTTAAGTCACTGCGTATTTCCATATCATTCTCTAAAATACTTGCAATAATCTACAGTCTCATCAATAAAGTATTATAATGCCTACCCACCACAACCATGGAAACATTACATTTTGGAATTTTATTGATATCTGGATGGTGACATTTGAAAATTATTTTAATTCATTTTTTCTTGTCCTCTTTTGTAACAACTAGGCAGCAATTAGGTAGCACAGTGAATATAGCACTGAACTCAATGTCAGGAAGAGCTAAGTTCAAATATGCCCTCAGACACTTACTAGCTGAGTGACCCCTCAGAAAACAATATTTTTGTTTGTCTTAATTTCCTTGTCTGTAAAATGAGAATAATAATAAACCCTACTTCCCAGGGTTGTTGTGAGGAAAAATGAGATGGTAACTATAAAGTGTTTAGTATTACACCTTACCCAAAATAAGTATCACAGTTATGTTAGCTATTATTATTATTTTAAATAGTCAATGAACATTTCTTTTTTGGGGGGGAGGCAAGGCAATTGGGGTTAAATGAATTGCCCAAAGTCTCCCAGCTAGTAAAGGTGTCAACTGTCTGAGGTTGGATTTGAACTTTGGCCCTCCTTACTCCAGGGCCAGTGCTCTATTGACTGTGCCACCTAGCTGCCCCTCAAGAAACATTTCGTCAGTTCCTGTTGAGTTCCAGTCAATGTGCTAAGCACTGCATATACAAAGAAAGGCAAAAGGTAGTCCTTGTATTCAGGAACTCACAGTCTAATGAGAGAGACAACATACAAATAACTATGAATAAACAAATCATATGCAGAATAAATTGGTGATGATCTACAGAAAGAAGGCTTTAGAACTGAATGATATCAGGAAAAGCTTCTTACATGAGGTAAAATTGAACCTTGGAGGAAACCAGGGGAACCATGAGGCAGAAATGAATATTCTGGGAGGGAGATAATACTAGGTTTGGGGAAAAGCCAATGAAAACAGATTGATTTGGGTGATGGAATGTTTTGTTTGAGATATAGAAGCCAGTGTCACTAGATGGTGGAGTTGGGAATGGGGATAAGGAAGAAGAAGACTGGAAAGGTAGTGGTTTAGGGAGGAACAGGTTATAAAGAATAATATACAGCAGTCAGAGATATGTTTATGAAGGAATACAGAAATTAATTGAATGACCAGAGTACCTATCTCTTCCTCTTTAGTAAACCTGCAAACTGCTTAGGGGAAGGGATTAACCTTATTTGTACTTTTTTCTCTCATAGTATCTTATAGACCGTTTGCAAAATTCATTGAATAAATTCATGAATATAAAGAGATTCCTGGTTGGGCATACCCTCCCTCCCACCCAAATCAGATGTCAGAAGTAGACTAAATAGCAGAAACTTACTTTTTTTTCTTTTTAAAAAATACTTATTTAGTTTTAGTTTTCAACATTCATTTCCACAAGATTTTGAGTTACAAATTTTCTCCCTGTTGCTTCCCTACCTCCCACACCAAGATAGCAAGCCTACTGAATGCCCCTTCACCCAATCTGCTTTCTCTTACATCCTCCCCTATTACCCCACTTTCTAATAGGGCAAGATGGATTTCTATACCCCAGTGCCTATATATCTTATTTGGCAGTTGCATATAAAAATAATTTTTTTAACATTTGTTTTTAAAACTTTGATTTCCAGATTCTTTCCCTTCTTCCCCCATCACTCCACCCCCACTGGGAAGACAAACAATTCAATATAGGTTGTACATATGGAGTTACGCAAAAAATTTCCATAGTAGTTATATTGTGAAAGACTAATTTTTTTTCCCCTCCATCACATCCTGCCCCCCAATTATTCTATTTTCTACTTTTACCCTGTCCCTTTTCAAAAGTGTGTGCATTGGGGTGGCTAGGTGTCACAGTGAGTAGAGCGTCGGCCCTGGAATCAGAAGGACCTGAGTTTGGATCTGGCCTCAGACACTTAATGGACACACAAATAAAAAACCTAGCTGTGTGACCTTGGGCAAGTTACTTAACCCCAATTGCTCTCCCAAAGGCAAAAAAAAAGTGTGTGCATCTAACTACCCTCTTGCCCAATCTGACCTCCCTTCTATCATACCCTCCCTTGTCCCCTTCCCCTCTACTTTCCTGTAGGGTAAGATACCCAATTGAGTGTGTATGTTATTCCCTCCTTAATGAGAGTAAGGTTGACCCATTCCCTTTTACCTTCCTGCTCTTCTCCTCCACTGTAACAATTTTCTCTTGCCTCTTTCATATGAGATAATTTACCCTAATATATCTCTCCCTTTCTCCTCCCAATAGATTCCTTTCTCACCTCTTAATTTTATATTTTAGATATCACCCCTTCATATTCAACTGATCATGTGCCCTCTGTCATCATATACATGTATACACATATACACACACTCACACACACACACACACACACACACACACACACATATATATATATAGACACAAACAACCTCCTATACATACATATTTGTATCCATTCAGCTATCCTCATACTGAGAAAAGGCTCATGAGCTACAATGATCATTTTTCCATGCAGAAATGTAAATTCTTTTACTTTAATAAGTTACTTATGATTTCTTTTTCCTGTTTACCTTCTCAAGCTTCTCTTGCTTCTTGTATTTGAAAGTCAAATTTTCTCTTCATCTCTAGTTTTTTTCATCAAGAATGCTTGAAAGTACTCTATTTCATTGAATATCCATATTTTCCCTGAAGTATTTATTATACACAGTTTTGCTGGGTGGGTGATTCTTGGTTTTAATCCCAGCTTCTTGGACCTCTCAATCCCTTGATAAGTAGAAGCTGCTAGATCTTATGTTATCCTGATAGTATTTCCACCTGGGAACTCTGGAATTTGGCTATAATATTCCTAGGAGTTTTCTTTTTGGGATTTTTTTTCAGGAGGCAATTGGTGAATTCTTTCAACTTCTATTTTGCCCCCTGGTTCTACAATATCAGGGTAATTTTGCTTGAGAATTTTTTGAAGGATGGTGTTGAGGCTCTTTTTTTGATCATGCCTTTGAGGTAGTCCAATAATTTCTAAATGATCTCTCCTGGATCTATTTTCCAGGTCAGTGGATTTTCCAGTGAGATATTTCACATTGCCTTCTATTTTTTTATTTATTTTGGATCTGTTTTATAGTATCTTGATTTCTCATAAAGTCATTAGCTTCCATCTGCTCCAATCTAGTTTTAAAGGAATTATTCTCTTAAGTGAGTTTTTGAAATTCCTTTTCCATCTGGCCAATTTGACTTTTTAAGGCATTATTCTCCTCATTGGCTTTTTGTACCTATTTTGCCATTTGAGTTAGTCTATTTTTAAGGTGTTATTTTCTTCAATATTTTGGGTTTCTCCTTTAGTAGGCTGTTGACTCACTTTTCATAATTTTCTTACATCATTGTCATTTCTCTTCCCAATTTTTCCTCCACTTCTCTTACTTGATTTTCAAAATCCTTCTTGAGTTCCTCCATGGCCTGGGACCAGTTCATCTTTTCCTTGGAGGCTTTTCTTGCAGGAGTTTTGACTTTGTTGTCTTCTGATCCCATGTTTTGATCTGCTTTGTCCCCCCAAAAAGATTTTATGGTCTGATTGCACTTCCTCTATTTGCTCATTTTGCCAGCCAAGTATGTGTCTGTTGAGCTCTTTGCCATGGTAGAGCTCTTCTTCCAGAGTGGAGAGAGCTGTGTCCTAAATTTCTGGGGTTTTTGCAGCTGTTTTCAGAGCTGTTGTTAGAGCTATAACTAAGGCGCTGTCTCTACAGCCACTATAAGCTCTGGCAGACTATTTTTCTTCACCCTAGGACCACCACCCAAGATTACAACCCAGATCCAATGAGGTCAAAGCAAGAGTGAATACCCTCTGAATGGTTGCTTGATTCCCCTATGATCTTTAGGCTAGGAGCTCTGGAGGCAGCCATGCTGCAGCCACCTCTGTTACCCTGGGGGCAGGGGCTGGACCTCACTCTTCTCTTACCCAGTTCTAACAGAGTTTCCTATTGACCTTTTACTTTCTCTTTTGTGTTTATAGGTTGAGAAGTCTGGAGACCACCACAGCAGCCAGTGTTTCACTCTCCTTAGTTTGCTCTGGCTGGATCTGGGAAGTAAGTCTGGGCCAGTGTGGCCCAGGAGGACTGTGCTCAGCTCCTAGCTTGGTGTGATAGACCCTTCCTGTTTGGTTTGCCAGGATGCCTTCAGCAGGAGATTTGATTCTTTCTTTCACTTTGTGTGTTTGGTAGCTCTAAAATTTCTTTAGATTCATTTTTTACAGGTATTGGAGGTGGTTGGAGTGGGAGCTCAAGAACATTTTGCTTTTACTCTGCCATCTTGGTTCTTCCCCCAGAAACTTCTTTTTTTTTAACAGACATGGGTTTATTGGTAGAAATGACATTAAAGAAGATCCATTTCCAATCGCCACTGTATTCTCTCATTTGTGTCCCCCATTGGAGCATGACCTCCTTGAGAACTGGGGATATCTCTGCTTTTCTTTTCTTTTTTTCCCTCCTACCCATCCCACCCCCCACCTGGTCCATTTCCTACTTTGGTCCTGTCCCTCTTCTATAGTGGGTACTTCCAACCTCCCCTCCCCCCAAGAATGCCCTCCCATCCATCATCCCTCCTCTCATCCCCCTTTCCCCTATTCTGCTGCAGGTTGAGATATCCCATTTAGTATTATGTCATTCTCTCCCTGAACCAAATTCAATGAGAATGTGGTTTTGCCTTTTTGCCTTCCTATTCTTGCCCTCCTCTGCAGCCACTTCCCCTTGCTTCTTCTACATGAGATAGTTTACCCTACCCTGTCTCTCCCCATCTCCTCTTGCCACTTTCCTCTCTCACCTCAGAATTTCACCCCTTAGGTATCATCCCTTCCCAATAAATTCAACCTATGCCCTCTATCCATGTATAACTGTAAACATATATACACACATTTACATATGTATTCATGTGACCATATACTCTTCTTCCATTATTTTCATACTGAGAAAAGTTTCATCAGTCACAGTTATTGTTTCTCCATGTAGGAATGTAAATAGGTTAACTTTGATAAGTTCCTTTTGATTTCTTTTCCCTGATTACATTCTCAGGCATCTCTTGCTTCTTGTGTCTGGATGTCAAATTTTCTATTCAACTCTGGTTTTCTCCTCAAGAATGCTTGAAAGTCCTCAAAACAAAATACTCATTTTTTCAGTCCCAGCTCTTTTGCCCTCTGGAATATCATATTCCATGCCCTTCGATCCCTCAGTGTAGAAGCTGCCAGGTCCTGGGCTATTCTGATTGTGTTTCCACAATACTGAAATTGTTTCTTCCTGGCTGCTTGTAATATTTTCTCCTTGATCTGGGGATTCTGGAACCTAGCTATAATATTCCTGGGAGTTTTCTTTTTGGGATCTTTTTCAGGAGGTGATCAGTGGATTCTTTCAACCTCTATTTTGCTCTCTGGGTCTAAAACTTCAGGGCAGTTTTCCTTGACAATTTCTTGGAGGGTGATTTCTAGGTTCTTTCCTTGATCATGGCTTTCAGGTAGTCCAATAATTTTTAAATTATCTCTCCTGGATCTATTTTCCAGGTCAGTGTTTTTTCCCATGAGATATTTCACATTGCCTTCTAATCTTTCATTTGTTTGGATCTGCTTAACAGCATCTTGATTTCTCATAAAGTCATTAGCTTCCATTTGCTCCAGTCTAACTCTGAAGGAATGAATCTCCTCAGTGAACTTTTGAGATTCTTTTTCCATCTGGCAAATTCGACTTTTTAAGGCATTCTTCTCCTCATTGCCCTTTTGGGCCTCCTTTGCCATTTAAGTTAGTCTATTTTTTAAGGTGTTGTTTTCCTCAGTCAGGCTGTTGACCCTCATTTCATACTTTTCCTGCATTCTTCTCATTTCTCTTCCCAATTTTTCCTCCACTTCTCTTATTTGATTTTTAAAGTCCTTCTTAAGGTCCTCTATGGCCTGTAACCTGCTCATATTTTCCTTTGGGGCTTTTAGAGCAGGATTTCTGACCTCACAGTCCTCTGACTGTTCCATGCTTCGATCCTCTTTGCCCCCAAAATAGGAGTCTAATGTTTCATTTTTCTGTTTATTTTGTTTCCTTTGCCTTGGCATGATGCCACTTAATTACTTGACTTTTGGGCTTGTTGCCACAGTAGAACTCTGCCATTAGACAGGAGAGCTTTGTCTCGAACGTGGGGGGGGGGGGCAACTTCCATTTCTGGCAAGCTGGAAACCCGCCCCACAACCTCCTGCCCAGATCACAATCCAGATCCAGGGAGATTAAAGCAAGAGTGATTACCCCCCAAGACTGATCACTGGATCTCCCTACAGTTCACAGTCCAGGAATTGGAGTTGCCACTGAAAACTGCAAAATGGTGTGTCTCCACAGTGGCTTCTAGCCCCTAGGGGAGGAAGCCGACGCGTTCCCCAAATACTGGTCCCAAAGTCCATAGGGCACTAACCTCTCACTTTGTCCTAGGCATGTCTGTTTTGACCATTCTGAAATCACTACAGCTGCTGGTGTTCTGGGGTCCCTCCAGCCAGCAGTTGGCCTGGCCACCATGGGGCTAAAACTGCGACCTGGGCTCACCTCTACTCGTGCTGTGGGCTGTGCCGCTGGCTCCCAGAGTGCTGCACTGGCCCTTCCTGCAGGGCTGCTGGGCTGTCCTCAGTGCAAGGTTAGCTTCTCTGTGTTGTTCTTTGGGTGCTGGGGCTCTAGAAGTTGTTCAGAGTCCCCTTTTACATAGTTTGGAGGTAACCTGCCGGGAGAGAGCCTTGGAGGTGCTGTTTCTACTCTGCCATCTTGGCTCTGCCCCCATTATCCCCATTTTACAGATGAGAAAATGAAGCTGAGATTAAGAAATTTGCTCAGATCCTACAGCTACTAAGTATCTAAGAAAGTATTAGGACTCAGCCTTCTTGACCTCAGATCCAACATCCTATCTAATGTACTACCTACTTCTAAGAAACCAACATTTTACATAAGATATGACCATAGGAAAAAAAACATTTTGCCTCAATATGAAAAGCAATGTAGGAATCAAGGAGGGAGTATGGTGGAATGAGAGCTGAAAGGAGTCCCAGGACTCAAGTTCTAATTCTCCCTGGTTCTTCATCTATAATTTTAGGCAACTCACTTAAAATTTTTTGGCCTCCATTTCCTCATCTGCAAAATGAGAGAGTAAGACAAATCAAGTTAATTTCAGCTTTGTGTCTGTGATTCCTAGACTATGATCCTTTTATATCAAATTGTCCTGGCTGTCCCACTCTGCTTTGAGTAGTAGCACTGTATAGTGGAAAGGGGATCTTATTTGGTATCTGGAGGCCTAGATTCGAACCCTTCATCAGAATGATATGAAGAAGATATTTGTTAATTTTCAAAGGGCTGTATACATATATTATTGTGGTTGTGGTTGCTGTTATTATCATAACCTCTTATATCTTATCATGGCATATTTTTCTTGGTTACTGAAAGCTAAATCAAGCTCTGAAAAATCGAACCAAGCTAGAAAGACTTGAAGCATGGGCCTGGCATATCTGTTGTCAGAGGAGTTAGCCTAACAAAGAGAGGAAGCTGACTGAGACATTATATATGTCTTAGCCACAGAAATTCACAACAAATGGCTGTGCAGGTCTAAAGAGGTTGTGACCTGTGTTGGTTGTGGGAAGAACCACACCAATGTAATCTTGGATCCTTGAAATATTATTATTGTTAAGCTTATTATTCAAGAATACTAGATTGTTGGAAATAATTTCTCAGTTGAAATGTTCCAGGCTCAGTGAACATGCTGCTGTGACATCCAAGAGAAGTGGAACTAATAACTCCTTAATGATGTATCTCAGGATCTTCAATCAGGACCCCTAATACAAATATTGCTGCCTAAGGGAAAATAAATTTAGGGGGAAGAGATAAGATGCTTCAAGAAAGATAACCTGCAGCTGTGGCCTGCAGTTACTGAGTATAAGCTGTGGGCCAATCAGAGGAGATTGGTAAGAAATTGAGCAAGGAGAAATAGACTGAATATAATTAACTGTTTTAACAGGCCTGTGATTATAAAAATAAAGTGAAAATGACTTTGAGGTGAAAATCAACCAAATAGTTTTGCATAGTTGTTAAGATGATTAATTTCTCTGATTTGCATGATTTTTTTACTTTTTACTCATATATTTATTTCTGTAAAAGCATAGTCTTAATCTGTTTTTAAAAGGGTAGTATAAACTTTTATATGAGTCATTGAAAAAGAAATTATCCAATTAGGATTGTATAATAAAGTTATGAGAAAGTAGGAGGTAGAGAATGCTCTATGAGTTTGAAAACCTTCAGTTAAGACTGATGATATAAGTGGCTATAACTCTAATAGAAGCAATCATAAGCTTGACCTCTCAGTGACATAGGTGACTAACTATATGTTGGAGAGCAACTGCTAATCTGCCATGGTAATGGAGCTTCGAACACTGGGACTCCTCTACAACAATGAAATCATAGATGTGAAGTATAGACAGATTAGATAGTAACATACATAGATGAAAGCATAGATAACTATAGATGAAGTTAGATAAATAGATATTTAGATAGATGGAGAGATGAATCCATAGATAAATGTTAAATAAAAATATAGAGGAATAGATAAACAAATTCTAGATACATAGATGAGTAGGTAGATAGCTAATAAATAGGTAGGTAGGTAGATATATATGAAAGCACTATATGATTTAAAGTCAGAAAGGAACTTAGAGATCTAGTCTAACACTCAGTTTATAGTAGAGGAAACTGAAGTCTGCAGAGTTTCACTCGGCTAGTGAGTAGCAGAGTTGGGATCTGAACCTACATCCTCCAAGTCCAAATCTGATCTTCTTTGTACCACACCATGCTTCTACCACCTTTGTTATCATTTGCCCTTAATTTTTGAAGAATACCAGTGATATCAAGGGGTAATGTCTTGTCTTGTGTGTGAATTTTATTTAAGTGAGGCAGAGTCACACAAAATTGTCAGTGTCACTCTCTTTCCCATAGTCATCAAAGTCCAGCAGCAAGACAAAAGTCAGAATGACTGATGATGTCTCCGGATGCAGGGGATGATCTTAGCATCTTCAATGTCTGACCAAGCTCTAAATATACCACAATTCCTGCTTCAGTAGCCTCCATGACCATTATAACAAATTGTTCTCATCTATCCTTTCTGCAGAAGGATGTCTTCACATTCTTGGGGTAGACAGCCCCTAACTTACTGACCAGTTTGAGGCCTGTCTGTTCCCCTCAAACTGATTTAGCCCATCTGTCAAGATGATTTACCAGGGTGTGGCTGCTGCACATGCTATAGCTTCTTGCAGTCACCGGTGAAAGTTGAGTTTCAGGTAGACACCAAAGGTGGATGAACAGCCCTGAAAAGGGCTCAGCAAGTTCTCACATTAGAGGTACTAGTCCTCCCTGAAAATGCCATACACACTTTTTGCTATATTACATTTGCATAGAATAACAGATTTAAGGACACTGTCTTTTATTTGATCCCCACAACCTCCCCATTAGGTAGGGAGAAGATATTGAGGAAATTAAGGTTCAGAAAGATGAAATGATTTACCTAAGGTTATATAGCTAATAAGTGCCATAGTCCAGAACACAGTGCAGAGTTTTCACTGGCAATCCAGTGTACCATGCTATCTCTTATTATAGAAGTACATATGATGTACAAATGATACAGGACAAGAGAGAACACATTAATGGTTTATTAAAAAATATCTATATCAACAACAACCAAATGAAATGGTTTCAAACTGATGGGTGAGTCTTATCAAGATAATCTTGGAAAGGAATGACTATAAGATAACTTATTAGCTGAAATGAATACTATGTGGAACATGAATCGCATGAAAGATAAAAAATTGGAGGAAAGTGTGGAGCAAAGAGTGTCATTAAATAGACAGTGAGCAGGACAGTCTTTGAAAATCAATTCGTAATCTCATGAAAGTGGATAGGAGCGGAAGCATGTTTAATAAAGAAGGATATGGGGGCGGCTGGGTGGCACAGTGAGTAGAGTGCTGGCCCTGGAGTCAGAAGGACCTGGGTTGGGATCCGGCCTCAGAGACTTAACACACACAGACAAAAAACCTAGCCGTGTGACCTTGGGCAAGTTACTTAATGCCAATTGCCCTCCAAAAAGCAAAAATAAATAAATAAATGAACAAACAAACAAATAAATAAGGATATGTTATTTCTTCACAATAAAAGAAACTCTTACAAAGACATCTTATGGTTCCCTTCACTGCAGTGGGATTCAAGGAGTTTGAGAGTTAATTAGATCTTTGGAGCTGCACCCTTTTCTTTAGTTGACTCATTCCCCAGGGAGATGTCCAAAGAACTGGAAAGGCAATTGCTGTCTCCCTTAATAGAATGTGGTCTTCTTGAGGGCAGGGACCGATTCATTTTGTATCCTCAGCAACAAGCACAGTTTCTGGCACACTGATAGCTGATTGAATTGAGAGTTATAAAAGAGATGTAACTGATACCATTAAAAAATCAATGTGAAATAGTTCTACTTCAAATAAGAAAAGAAAAAAGAAAGCTAACCAATGGAGCTTGTGGATAGAGGGTCTGTGGCTGGCAAGTATAAGTTTATTTTGGATATTAAAAGCATAGAAAGTAAAAAGTCACTCCACTATGGAGCAGAGAGGTATGTCACAGGTACATGTCTTCATCCAGTCAGTTTCCTGTCAGGGTATTGGTTGAGGACATTAGTAGCATAGGCCCACACCTTCAAAAAACCATCAGATGTGAAAACTGATGCCTAAAGAGGTTAGGGGACTTGTTCAAGGTTGTATATGTATCTAAGTCCAAGTCCTCTGACTCCAAATCTAGTTCCTTTTCCTTTTGTACCTTTGCCTTCCCCAAAAATGGTTGAAACCAACTCTAAATATTTTAAATGTTTACTTTATATTATCTGTCTCCATCTTATGTGAATTATATTCAATAGACTTTGTTTTTACTGAACCTATGATTTTAATGGTATGGAGAACTCCTGGTGAGAAAACCCCTTTTTACTAATAGAGATGTAAAATTTTCTGAAGTTTACTGTTAGAGAATTGCCTGATGACTAAGTAAATAAGTCAAGGGAGTCTGTGTCAGAGGATGGATTCCAGGTTTTCTGAGTCTGCTGTCTTCCTCTAATCAGAGGAAGAAGTGTCCTTCCTACCCTTCCAAACCAACCTTTTGTATTTGTGCCCTTAACGGTGTGCCAGCAGCTTGTTCTTTCATGATTCCTGCTCTCCATGACATCCTACTTCTCTTTTTCCACTGGCTCTTTTCCTATCATATCCGGACATGCTCAGATCTCTCCTTCCACAACAAAAAAAGAAAAAAAAAGAAAACAAAACAAAGCAAAATAAATAAAACCCCTTAATTTAACAGTACCATTCCTCATAAGTTATCATGTCATATGTCTTCTGCATTTTTAGTCAAACTCCTAGAAAGTTATGTGCACTCTTTGTATCTTTTTTTCTTTAAATCATCTACTTCTCTCTATTTTTTTTTTTTTTGGCTTCTAAGAGAATTTGACTGAAATGTTTTTTTTTTTCTATCAGAGATGGATTTATTGATAAATCCCATTGATTTTTTTATCTCACCTTCCTTCTTGGACTCTGCAAATTTAACTGTTGTCAAACGTATTTAACTATTATTTCTATGTAAACACCTCAAAACTTTATGTATCCAGCTCTACTCCCTCCCCTGAATTTTAATCCCAGATTATCAATTGCCTATTGGAAATTCAAAACTGGATGTCCAAGAGACATATCAAATACAACCTGTCAAAAGAAGAACTTATTATATTTTTCCCCAAACCCTTCCCTCTTCTAATTTTCCCTATTTGATTTCTGTTGAAGGTGCCATCATCCTTCCAGTCTCCATAGCCACAGTATTATCCTGGACTTATTCCTCTTTCTCAACCCACATATTCAGTTAATTGCCAAATCTTCCCAATTCTTTGGTATAACATCTCTTTTTTCTAATCCATTGTCTATACTCTTCCAGTATCATAGCTGCCTCTTTAATTTGGCCTTCATTTCCACTCACCTAGATCACTGCAGAAGTCTCCTAACTAGTTTCATCTGTCACTAATCTACTACACCCTACACACAGATGCCAAACAATTTTCTTTTGGCCAGATCTGATTATATCATGCCACCATTCCAGGGACTTCCTTTTGTCTCTAGAATAAAATATAAACTCCTCTGTTTAGCATTTCAGTTCCTTCACAACCTGTCTTCCACCAATCTTTCCAGCTCCATTGGACAGTACTTGTGCTCCCATACTGTCATTCAATGAAATCAGTCTTCTCTTTCTTCCTTACACTGGACACTTCACCTCCACCGTCAGTGTGCTTAGGTTTGCATTCTTTTCACCTCTCTGTCTGCAATGCCTTCCTTTCTCGCCTCTGTCTCTACCTCAAGGGCTACCTCCTTCAATAAGCTTTTCCGTTTACTCATCTTCCTTCTTGAACTCTGTAAATTGAGACTGTTGTCAAATGTATTTAACTATTATTTCTATGTAAACAACTAAAAATATATTTGTTAGTGTCCTCCCCGACTCCCTAAAGCGTATCACATTAGGAATAAATAAACAAAATGAGGAAGTCCCTGTCTTCAAAGAGCTTATATTCTACTAATCAAATACAATACATGCATAGAGAAGTAAATGCAGGACAATGCCACCATCCCTCCCTTTCACTTTCATTTCCAGTTGCCTTGTTTTTGGCCCCCTCTGCAATATGATAGTAATAAAAATGTTTCGAGGAAAAGGATCTAAATTTACATTTTGGTTCTATTACCTGCTGCCTATCTGACATTGGAGCAGAAAAAACAATACTTAACTTCCCTGAAACCCTGTCTATAAAATAAGAGAGTTGGAGTATCTGACTCCTAATGTGTCTTCCAATTATAAATCCTATAATTTTCATATACAATATAAATCCCATATATGTACCTGAAAAGAAATTAACACTAGCTTCTTAATGCCTACTCAAAAGAGTGGTAGGAACAATGGAGGAGAGGAAAGGGTATAAGGGTCTGTGTGTGTGTGTGTGTGTGTTCCCTCATGTATGGAAGAATAGGGAGAAGGAGCATAAGGGATCATGAGGCAGGGCTGTATGGCCTCCAGAGAGGAAGAAATTATAGTTTATTTGTAGGTTTGAATATCTGCTGAGACAGAAACATTTCTTTCTTTTTTCTGATCTGTTTTATACAAAATATGTCCCTCTGGGGACCTTATGGGTGTGTTGGTCCTAACTTAGCACCCTCCTTTGCAAATCATTCCCGGCCCGGTACCCAGCTCTTCAGGGAATAAAGTGGGGCCTTAGGAATTAGGATGCATCTCTAATTTGCCTATACATTCAAAGAAACAGTATTCTAGGAGAGAGTAGCTAGGTAGCATGATTCCTAAGCAGACAAGTGGAAGAAACCGTATTATTTGTCTCATTACCACTTTCCCAGTCATTAGCTCAACATCCTAGTCTAAAAGCCTTACCTGATTTCCTCAGGCTTGGAAAAGTATGTAAAAAGTGCCCCTCCCTAAACTGTCATGCACTCTCCAGCCTGCTTCAGACCAATATACTACATGGTCCCCTTACTGCCAACTGGCGTTTTTGACCAAGCACATGTAATCTAAAATGACTATGTGCCTTATTCACCTAATGCGCTTTCATTGATTTTTAGCTCCTTCCAGAAATCAAATCCACCCTCAAAGACAAGGATTCACTATCAGTATTGTGTTCAGTGCTCAAAAGGGAGTTTCAAGCATATTTTGAATAATGATAGTACCACTAGAAGAGATTTATAGCAGAGCAGAAATAAACTCCTAACAAAAAAGGATCTGTTTGTCTGCCACCCCCACCCCCCATACCTACATTCACAGTGGTTCCACACTTTTCTTTTATATTCTCTTCCAAAACAGTGCATAGTGTGGTTTAGCACCTTAGGTGCAACCATCACGGGACCTTTCTACTCCCAGCCTTGTTCCCAATCTTCTTGGGGTGGGGTGGGATGAGGGTCATTCTCTGGGAGGCAAGCTTCTCCTTCTCTCAACATAATAATTGGACTGTCCTCTATGCTTCTCTATATTACCATGGCCAGATAAGTGAATTTATCTGCATTCCACAATTCTCAATTATTGCTTTGGCATCTATTATCATAAAGAGACCCCATTCAAGTAGGACAATTCTCTTTAGAATGCCTAAATTCTGATGAAAAAGTAGCCATACATATTATGTTGTAATTAGATTTATTTTTATAGGTAATTAAGTGACACAGTGGATGGAGTGCTGGACCTGGGGTCCAGAAGACCTAAGTTCAAATTCATCCTCAAGTGTTTACTAGCTGTATGACCTTGGACAAGTCACTTATTTTCTGTCTGCCTCAGTTTCTTCAACTATAAAATTGGAATGAAAATAGCACCTACCTCACAAGGTTATTGTGAGGATCAAGTGAGATAATATTTTAAAGTCTTTAACAAAAAGCTTGGTACATGTTATTCAGTTGTTTCAGCCATGTTTGACTCTTCATGACCCCATTTGGTGTTTTCTTAGCAAAAATACAGGAGTGGTTTGCCATTTCTTTCTCCAGTTCATTTTAGAGATGAAGAAACTGAGGTAAATGGGGGTAAGTTAATTGCCCAGGGCCACACAGCTAGTAAGTATCTGAGGCCAGATTTGAACTCATGAAAATGTGTCTTCCTGACTCCAGGCCCAGCACTCTATTCACCATGCCACTTAGCTTCCCAGAACATAGTAAGTGTTTAATTAATGCTTATTATTATTTCTTATAATTCTTATAATTATTTTTCCCCTGTAGAATTTCAATCAATAAGCATCTATTTAGTGCCTACTATGTGTCTGGCACTGTGTTAGGCTTTGGGATAAAAGACAAAAGTATAACTAGCACTTGTCCTCCACCAACTTACATTCTATCAAGGAAAAAGCATGTGCATGTATAAGTATATGCAGCATGTAAAAATAGTGACTACAGTTGATTTTAGTGGTATAAGGAACTTCTGTTGAGGAAACTCCTAGTAATGCAGATCGACACTTTTCCTGTATATTATAGTCTCAAAGACTTGCTCAGAGAACTAAGTTAAATGACTTAACCAGTATCATACAGTCATATGTCAGAGATAGCACATCTACTGAGTTATTTGTGACTTTTAGGATAGCTCTTAATCTACCATGCAATGCTGAATCTAATATAAAATGAATTTGAGGTGGAAGAGCCTTTTTTTCATCAGCACTCTTTTTACTGAAAACGTTAGCACTCCTTCACACTGTAAAGAAATGTGAGATGCTTTGGCATATACACATTACCTATACATCTGTGTATATGTGTGTTTGGCAGTCTTTTGGTGATAAATATTTTTAAATTTAGTTGGACTGTTCCCTAGATAAAAGGTATCAAACATGGAGGCCAAAATTCCCAAATGAAGCCAGAACCACATTAAAAAGTAATTGGGAAATATTTAAATAAATAAAAGTACAATAAACCACAGGGAGCATTACATTTTAAAACTAAGTCAATATAGTGATCCCAGGTTCTATCTGAGATTAACACCACTGCCTTAGATGATCCACTGGCACAACACTTGAGAGTACACATTCAGTCCATATGGCAGCTAAGTGGCACAGTAGATAGAGTCCTGGACCTGGAGACAAGATTTATCTTCCTAAGTTTAAATTTGGCCTCAGACACTTATTAGCTATGTGACCCTGGGCAAATCACTTAACCTTGTTTGCCTCAGTTTCCTTATTTGTAAAATGAACTGAAGAAGTAAATGGCAAACTACTCCAGTATCTTTGCCAAGAAAACTACAAATGGGGTCATGAAGAGTCAAATAAGACTGAAAAATGACTGAACAACAATTCAATCCATAGTAAGAGTAGGAAAAAACAGCATAGCTTATTATATATGTCTCATCTCACAGACCAAATCATAAATATCTAACTGCTTTATGACTTAGAAAGCCCTGAGGCAATTGGGAGGAATCTATGATTATCTGGAAACCAAGAAGCATTCTATCCACAGGAGAATTGAAGTCCACTAAAAAAGAAATAGGGAAATACAAATGTTCAGTCATGTAAGAGTTCACCAAGTTCTTTTAGGGGTGATGTTAGGTGAATATGAGACACTGGAAATTTCAGTAACTCTGTAGTATTTTAACTCATCAAAGCCTATATTTCATTCTTATTGCCTTTTCTGAATTTAAACTACAGTGTGCCAGCATTGAAATAGTAGAGGCCAAAATAATAGATTTGGAGGTTTTCTCAATGTATTTATTATGTCTTCAAGCCAATGAAGTTTCTTCAGGGCCTTTATTTCACTGGCTGGATATACTCACATTTTATTTCATACTTATGTTACACATATGACATTTTAATCCCATTTATATAGAGAACTGGATTTTTGTCTTTAAATATATTCACATCAAGCTCTTTCTTTTTACCCTCACTTATTGTAGATGATTTATTGCTTGTTCACAATGATTTTACCACACCTACCTCCCATGATTGTAGTGAGGGAATGTAATGGAAATGCAAATGTAAAGATCTTCCCTGCCCCTAGGCCCTCTGATAGGGTTAAGAGACTCTGAAAACCTTCCTTGATTTGAAAATATATTCTGCCCCCTAACAGGCTGAATGTGGTCACATGGAGCCTGTGGCAGGAGGCTTGGTTTTCAGGAATGCCCACACCTTGATGCTTTGTGATTGGGCTGTGGGTCAAGAGGGTGGTTACATTCTCTGACCCAAGAGAAGGCTATATAATCCCTGATGGGAGGCTTTGCTTTGGGGCTCACTTTGAGAAGTTTTGTGTGATTTGAACAGAGGAGACTCTGGGAAGCTGTTGAAAGCCTCCCGGCTTTGAAAACCCAGATGTTGATGCTTCCCTCTCTGGTAACTGTGATTTGGTATTGATGATGGTTGGACAATTTGGAAGCCTGTCTATTTGATCTGTTTGTTTGAAGTTGATCTGTACACTTTGAAGTTCGGGGTGCTGACCTTTTTCCCCTGAACTAGGTAAATGATGTATGTTTGATTGATTAAAGGAAGCTTGTTAACCCATTTTGAGTTAAAAAGCAGATCTAAGAACCTGTGTTGGCGGCCACCCTGGGGATGTTGGGGTGCTTGCCACTACAAAATAGCGACTAGGATGGGATCTGCTGACTAAAAGGAAAGTATGGGGGCCTGTCTGCTTGATCTGTTTGTTTGAAGTTGATCTGTATACTTTGAAGTTCAGGGTGCTGACCTTTTTCCCTGAACTAGGTAAATGATGTATGTTTGATTGATTAAAATAAGCTTGTTAACCCATTTTGAGTTGCTTTCCTTTAGAAAAGTAGATCTAAGAACCTGTGTTGGCAGCCACCCTGGGGATTTTGGGGTGCTTGCTGCTACAGGGTCAAATAAAATAATAATTCTAAAGTGTTTAGTATAGTAGCTACTCCATAGTAAGCACTACATAAATATTAAGTATTATTGTAGCTCTTGTTCTTACCCAAACTAGTAATTAGTAGAGTTTTAACTAAACACATGTATTTTCTTTCCAAGTCCATTGTTTGTTTTTTTCTAATCATGACCAATGGTATAGTATGGATCATGAGGGTCCTCTCTGATAGTATGTACTGCTGTCCTTTATTATTTTACTATTTATAATCTACCAATAGCTATATTTTGATTCTTTCAAGAATGAATCATTTTGGAAAGAATACCTGTATTTGACATCATTAAGATTAAAACTATTTCTGGTAATTCAAGGATGTCACCAGAAAAATATATAAGTGAGGAGAAGAATATGGTCCAGCCATATAGCAAGACCAAGAAATAATCAATGGGCATGCCATGTTTTCCAAAGGTATACATATAACATTAAGTGAGTAAGAATAAAACTGCCACCATATTGCATAAAAGCCCTCTAGTAGATTTTGGAGAAGGCATGAGAAAAAAAATCATATGAAATGGAAAGGCACATTAGGCTTGAAATTTATATCATGATATAAGTACCCATATCATTGGTATCAGAGAAATATTGGCATAAAAGAAAAAAAGAAGAATAAAAGAGAGTATAGGATGAGGAATTCTTTACTAAGACAACTTTTCTCACAAGAACTAACTCATTGGCGTCTTCTAGAGATTGCTTCATATTTAGCATCATAGGAATTTAGGGTGGATAATGAAATATTTGTGGAGGCCAAGAAACTAAATGAAGATGCACCAAGGGAATGAGAAATTCTGTAGGAGGATACTTTATGCGCATAAGACAAGAGTCTATAGAATCAGAATTTTAGTCCTGGAACAGAATATAGGATAATTTAGTCTACTCCTTTCATTTGATTTAAAAAAGACACTAAGATGGGGGCAGCTAGGTGGCACAGTGAATAGAGAACCAACCCTGGAATCAGGAAGACCTGTGTTCAATTCTGGTCTTTGATACTTATCACTTACTAGTTGTTTGACTTTGGGCAAATCATTTAGCCCCAATTGCCCTGCCTTCCCCCCTCTAAAAAGACTAAAAAAAAAGACACCAAGAGAAATTTAATGAGGGTAAACCAGAGAGTTACTTTTATACGTGGAAAGAAAGAGAAATGGAAGATACGTTGGAGAGGTAGACATGACTAGATTTAGCAACTGATTGACTATGTGGATATCCTCATCTATGAAATGGGAATAAAATAAATATTGATCTTGTCAACCTTCAGAGTTCAATTAAAAAGAGGCAGTTATGTGATACACACACATACGTATATGCACACATATATGCATGTATTTATGTGTGTATATACATTTATGCACATATACATATACATATATATACACATACACACACATAAATACATATTTCCCTTAAACTAGTGAAAAACATGTATGCATGGGAGTCAGAAAGCAATTCTGAACTTGAAGGAAGAACAATTGATAGAAATATATGTACTCTCAGAGCAAGGCAAATTCCCCCATTGCTTCCTGATTCAGGATGCCTTTGTCAATTAAATTATGTTACCAAGTCTGTGTTTCTTCTATCCTAAACATAACATAACATAACATAACATAACATAACATAACATAACATAACATAACATAACATAACATAACATAACACAACATAACATAACACAACGTAACGTAACGTAACGTAACGTAACGTAACGTAACGTAACGTAACGTAACGTAACATAACGTTACGTAACATAACATAACATAACATAACCAACAGGAAAGAAGCATGTCATAGCTTAAAATAGTAGCTAACAATGGAGAGTCATGGAACTTGAGATAAGATAAGGAAGATATTTCCTGGACCCAGTTTTTGTCAGAAGAATCTTCCTAGTCAGCAAAATCCAGCATGAGAGCTTTGGATTCACTCACAAAGCATGTCTGTCATACCAAGTAGGGTGCTTCTTTTTATGGACTTTTTCCAGGTGATGGGAGGCTTTTCCAGGTGATAGGAGGCTCAAATAATCTAAAACGATACTCAGTCTTCATAAGTTTAAAACAGATAGTCAATTATACAATGGTAGATGGAACTATGATCCTGTCAGAAAGGAAAAATCCCAGTGTGGGAAGCCAGTTTACCAATACCAATTTCCATCTTACCAAAAGTCCTAAGGAAGTAATTGAAACATGCAAAGGTTAGATAACTTGCCTGTGGTCACCCAGATAGTAAGTATCAGAGGTGAGATTTACATTACTCTCATTTCTCTTCCCAATTTTTCCTCTACTTCTCTTACTTGATTTTCAAAATCCTTTTTGAGTTTTTCTATGGTCTGAGATCAATTCATATTTTTCTTGGAGGCTTTGCATATAGGGATATTGATTTTGTTTTCTTCTTTCGGTTGTATATTTTGATCTTCCTTGTCAGCAACGTAAGATTCTATAGTCTGGGGCAGGGGGAGGGGGGATTTCCTATTGTTTTGCTCATTTTTCCCAGCTAATTACTTGACCTTTTAACTCTGTTAAGGTAGGGTTCTGCTTCCACTGTGGAGGCTATACTGTCCCAAGCTTCAGGGGTTTTGTGCAGGTGTTTTAAGAGATACTTTTAGGGACATGTAAGTTTTCAGTTCTTCCAAGGTGGTATGATCAAAGGAGAGGTGTTTGCTCCTCTCCTGGTCTGTGCTCTTGACTGTGAGTGACCACAAACATTCTTTTCTGCCTTGAAACTGTGAAGAGGATCTCCTCTCCACTGCTGTCTCAAGCTCCACCATGCCAGCACTCCTCCTCATCCTAGGACTGCCACCCAGGATTGTGACCCCGATCCAAGCATGTACAAAGCAAGAGAATGCTGTCTCCGAGCTAGCAAAGAGATCCCTGCAAGCCCCCTCTGATCAGTTGCTCATCTTAACACATCCTGTGGGCCAAGAGCTCTGGAAGCAGCTAGCACTGGTGCTGCCAGTTCTGCTGGGGGCTGGATGGCACTCCTCTCTCACCCAAGTCCACCAGACCTTTCTTACTCAACTTCTAAGTTGTCTTTGGCACTTGTGAGTTGAAAAGTATGGAAACTGCCACAGCTGCCAGTATTCCAGTGTCCTAAGGCCTGCTCCAGGTTTATTGGGGCCCATTTTGTGGTGGTGTGACCCACTCTGTACTATACTCTTTTCTCAGACTGGTGCAACAGACCATTCCTACCGATCTTCCAGGTTGTCATGGGCTGGAAGTTCGTTTCACTCTGCCGTCTTATGGGTTCTAATACTCATGAATTTATGTTATTTTTTACAGTTATTTGGAGGGGTTTGAGGGAGATATCAAGCAAGTCCTTGCTTTTACTCCACCATCTTGACTCTGGTCCAAATAATCCAGAAGCGACATTTGAATCCAGAGGCCTCCTGTACCTTGAATAACTAACTCTGTCACTTTAGCCACAATACCAAACTGTCCCATATAGCTCATAAGGCAAATTAAAAAAAATAAGACTGGGTATTTTTATATGGGAAAAAGTAAATTTAATCCTGATTCATTCCTCTATCTTCAGTGTCAGACCCATGCAATTTGTCTTCAGCACATAAGGATTTAGTCTGTGGTACAGGTGATAGAGTGTGTTAAGAGGCCCCTGGGGGAAACTGACAGCCAGAGGCAAATGCAATTTGGTGATATGCATTAGCTGTTTTCTGAGGGATACAGAGGCTAAAATTCCTGCCTCAGGAAAAGTAGATCAAATTGGAGACACTCAGAATCAAAGGACTACACAGGGATAACCAGAGGATGGGAAGGTCCAATGCCTTAGAGAGACAGTGAGTTGAATAATGCCAGTAAAGCACAGTCACAGGGCCAGGAATCTCAGGTGAAGGTCAATAGCAGACAAGTTGACTTGAGGGATCCAAAAAGATGAGTCAATACAGGAATAGCCTGGAAAAACAGGGTAAAAAGCAAGCAGATCTAGTGCCCAGCATACTGCTCTGCACAAAGCAAGTGCTTAATGAATATGTTGAATTGAATTAATTAAAGCAAGGCTTCAGGGAATAGAGTGCTTCAGCTGGTCTTGGCAATTTGCTTGGGCAAAGTTTGTATTGTTTCCCCTTTTTATTAAAAGCATGCTTGCATCCTGTAGGCAGGAGGAATTTAAATTCAAGGTGAGGAGGACTGGCACTCAGGAAAATGCAATCAAATCACCCTTTAGAATCATAATAATCCCCAAACATTCCAGTCACCTCCTATCTGGGAGAATTCATGTTTCATTCCTCTCTAGGCTATCCTCTGAATCTTTTTTACTATGTCATAGAAACTTCTTCCACTGGGGAGCTCATCCTGAGTTCTGTAAGTTTTACACTGAATGTACCCTCTTCTCATGTGGCCTCTCCCTATGGCTGGGTGGCTTATTTCAGAATCTCCACTTAAGCTGGATGCCCAGGTCCATGATATATCATTCCTGTCCAGGCAGTACCACAGATTTTCTCTTAGTTAATTTGTTTCTTTCAGGACATTGTAAGCTCCTTAAGGATAAAATCTCTGTTGTCCTTTCCCTCTCCCCTCTTTCTTTCACTCCCTCTGTCATCTCTCTCTCTCTCCCTGTCCCTCTCTCTCTCTTTCCCTTTCTCCCCTCATGTCATGTTCCTAGCATCTGACTGCTTATTGAATTTAATTGAATCCTCTGATGTCTGTGATACTAAAAGTTTTAGTGCTGTACAGAATCTCATAATGACTGTATGATGTGCTGGATGGTTCTTCCATTATGTCCATAGCTAAAGGGGTAGCAAAGGCCCCCTGTACTCATCTTAGTCAAAAAATCAAGTAAGGTAGTCTTGAAGCCTTAGGAATATGGATTCAGAACTTGATGGGACTTAAGAGGACATTGAGTCAAACCACCTCATTTTATAGCTAAAATACTGATATACAAAGAAGTTGTGACCTGACTCTAGTCATACAGCTAATAATTTTCTGCATGGTGATTTGAACCCAAGTTCTCCCTGATTCCAGTCCAGAGTCCTCTACACTAACTATTGCTATGATTAAACTCATGGATGGTGATGGTTAGGTCACAGAGTATCCCTCTAGCTTGTGGCAGATCTGGCATATGGCTACTGTGCTGAATACTATGAGAGTTGGATTTTGGGGGTACAGCTTAGTGTCAAAGAGGCATCAGAGAGCTATTTCTTTTGAAATTCTCTGTTTACTCCCTTCTCCATACACTGGATGTTTCCTGTTATTTACCATATTATGTCCAGCAGCTTCCTTAATCATCTCTTTCTTTATCCATGCTCTAAACAACCATCTGTAAGCTCCCAAATATTGATGTATCCACTAGCTTATTTGTTTCCATTGACCCTCTTTCAATACATGATATTACCATCATCCTCATTTATCAGTTCCTGCACTCTTTCCAGGGTAGCATGTGCTTTTTTTTTTTATTAAGAGACATTGTTTCTGAACATCTCACAACAAAACTCAATTTTATTTAATATGAAAACTTGGGGTTCTCAGAGAGAATATCTCTATGTGTATAAAGGCTAGAAGTCTGATCGTAGAACTCGTGAAGAAGAAATTCTCCAGATAACAATGTATGAACAGTTCATTCAGGTTATACTGGATAACTGTTCCTATAGAACTACGTCTCTGATGCTCAGAAACTTACCCACTTCAGCAAGGAATTGGTTATCTTTTTATACAAGTTTTAGCCAGAGAATTGATGTTTCATTGACTGGCAAGAGAATCTTTGTTGCTATTGACTGTTTCTCCTTTCTTAGCAGAGATTCTGAGCTTGTATTCTCTTTGCAAACTTTCTCTGACAATAATACAAAGCCCTTCTTGTACTCTATTCACAGTGATCCACCATATCTTTCACATGTGAGTGCTCACTAACTATGTGTGAAGTTGAATTAAATCCAGAAGTTAAATGATGAAATAAGTATCAAATGGATAAATGAAGAGACTGTTATGTGGCAAACCATCACTTACTGGAGGCATGAGTGTTTCATGTAACAGAAATGTAAATTATGGCTAGTCCATAGACTAAAATGTTTCTGAGGACATGTAAACGTATTAATGAGCATTTTTCAAAAGTCCTGCAGCATGCCATGTATTTGCATGGCTGTTAATTTTCATTGGTTTTATAGACTAGTCACATTTTCTGCAAATATTCAATCTTTTGAGAAAATAATCTTCTGATGATGAAACATTCACCAATAACCACTCATTAAGAGCACTTTATAATAAGTGTTGTGCTAGGTTCCAGAGATAACCAGTTAAAAAAAGTGGACAGTCACTGCCCTTGAAGAGCTTAAAGTAAGAAAAAGGGTGGGAGTGGTGGGGGGGAGGGGGAAGAGGGAGAGACACAACTGTTCCAGATTAGCAAAAGCAAGATAGCAAATAAATACAAAGTGATTGAGTGTGGTGGTGGGTACTGGCAACTAGGGAAATTAGAAAAGTCTTCTAGGGAGAGATGGTCTTTGGGATCAGTTCTGAAGGGTAATCGATGTTATAAGAAGCAGAGGTGAGGAAGGTTAGTATGTTTGGAGGAAAAAGAATGTCCTACACAGCAAGTTTGTCAGGATGGCTGTAGTTCAGAGTATGTGAGGAAAAGTTATATGTAATCAGCCCCTAGAGATGCAGTAGAGAAAAATTTTGAAGAGCTTTAAATGTCAGAGAAGTTTGTATTTTATCCTAGAAGGATGAAGAAATCATTAAAGTTTCTTGATCAGGGAAGTTTCAAAGACAGAAAAGAAATTTAGGAATGTCAGTTTGGCAACTATGTGGTGGTAGATGTATTGAAGATAAGGTCTGGACATACAGATGTTAATTATGAAGATATTTTGATATTTCAAGGGATAGGTCATTAAAACCTGAGCTGGAATTTTTGTGGTGGAAATGAAGAAAAGGAATGGATTCCAATGGTGTCACAAAGGTAGAAAAAAATAAACCTTGTCAGCTAATTTCATGAAGGGGATGAATGAGGATGGAGAGTTTAAAGACTATTCTTTGATTTTGAGAATGTGAATAGGAAAGTTACCTTCAAAAAATTAGGGAATTTGGGAGGAGGTTTGGGTTTAGGGGACAAGACAATCAGTCTGATTTAGAACATGAGTCTATGGAACATCCAAGGTGATATATAATTCAGACAGTTGGAGATAAAGGTTTAGAACTCAGAAACAAATGAGGACTGGATATATATGATATTTGAAGAAAACATAATGGGCATTGGGCTAATTCTTTGAATGGCTTAGTTCCCAGAATACTCCAAAAGCATTAGGCCTCTTGAGCAAATTTCTTTATCAGTTTCTTTTATATTCTCTGTGTCTTGTTATAACCTGGGAGCTTATATTAAAAAGCTGAAAAATATGTAAAATTAATTAACATGATAATATAATCGCCAACTTATCATGTCATCCTATGATGATAAACATTGGTGCTATCTTCAGCGTTATTAATAAGCAAGACAGAGTAGCATTTTGATGGATTGCTTGCTAACAGTTTCATAATAGTGATAGTGGCAATAAGAGTTAAAGCAAAGAGAGAAACTTTGAGAAATGATAAATGTGTCCATTATTATGGTCTCCCTTCAACCAATTCAGACTAGCAATCTTCTTGAATTTTCCATTAGCTAGAGAAAGTCCAAGAAGTATGGCTATTTATTTGTGATTGTCAATCTATTCTTCCACACTTTTTACAAACCTAAGTCTGAGATGTAGCAGGACTTTAAGAGAATGGCACGTAATATGAATGCTATAACATATCAATTAAGAGTTGTATTAAAAGTTCATATTTTACCAGGGCTTTCAATGCCCTGTTTTAAGATTTATAATAATTACCAGTCATTATTTGAATACCAATTATTTGAAGACCATTATCTTAAAACATTATTTTAGAATTCTTTTTTTTAAACAAATGCTTTATTAACTTCTGTTTTACATCATTCATTTCTGCCAGATTTTGAGTTACAATCATTTTCCCCCCATTATTCCCCTACCCAACCTCCCAGAATAGTAATCCCACAAGATATCGCTTCCTCCAATCTGCTCTCTCCCATACCTTCTCCCATACCCCCATCGGCTTTTCCATTAGAGGAAGGTGAGTCTTTGCATCCCAATGCCTGCACATCTTATCTCCCTATTACAAGCAAAAGAATATTAATAATAGTATTTATATATATTTGAAACATTTAATGTTACGACCTCAAATTACAGATCCATTTCCTTCCTCCCTTGTTGCCCATTCCCTCTTGGGAGATAAGTAATTCAGTATATGTTGTACATGTCTATCTATGCAAAACATTATCATAGTAGATATATTGTACAAGGCTGCTTATAATTCCCTCCCACTCATCCCACCCCCTACCTGGTCCATTCCCTACATGATCCTGTCCCTCTTCTATAGTGGGTACTTCCAACCTCCCCTCACCCCAAGGATGCCCTCCCATCCATCATCCCTCCTCTCATCCCCCTTCCCCCTATTCTGCTGCAGGTTGAGCTATCCCATTTAGTATGTATGTCATTCTCTCCCTGAACCAAATTCAATGAAAATGTGGATTTGCCTTTTTTTTTCCCTTCCTATTCTCCCCCTCCCTTGCAACCACTTCCCCTTGCTTCTTCTACATGAGATAGTTTACCCTACACTGGCTCTCCCCATCTCCTCTTGCCACTTTCCTCTCTCCCATCATAATTTCATCCCTTGAGTATCCTCCCTTCCCAACAAATTCAACCTATGCCCTCTATCCATATATAACTGTAACCATATACACACACATTCACATATGTATTCATATGACCACACACCCTTCTTCCATTATTTTCATAGTGAGAGAGATATCATCACTCACAGTTATTGTTTTTCCATATAGTAATGTAAATAGTTCAACTTTGATAAGTTCCTTTTGATTTCTTTTCCCTGATTACCTTCTCAGGCATCTCTTGCTTCTTGTGTCTGGATGTCAAATTTTCTATTCAACTCTTGTTTTTTCCTCAAGAATGCTTGAAAGTCCTCTATTCCACTGAATGACCATACTTTCCCCTGAAACAAAATACTCAGTTTTGCTGGGTAGGTGACCCTTGGGTTCATTCCCAGTTCTTTTGCCCTCTGGAATATCATATTCCATGCCCTTCGATCCCTCAGTGTAGAAGCCGCCAGGTCCTGGGCTATTCTGATTGTGTTTCCACAATATTGAAATTGTTTCTTCCTGGCTGCTTGGAGTATTTTCTCCTTGATCTGGGGTTCTGGAACCTGGCTATAATATTCCTGGGAGTTTTCTTTTTGGGATCTTTTTCAGGAGGTGATCGGTGGATTCTTTCAGCCTCTATTTTGCCCTCTGGATCTAAAACATCAGGGCAGTTTTCCTTGAGAATTTCTTGAAGGGTGATTTCTAGGTTCTTTCCTTGATCATGGCTTTCAGGTAGTCCAATAATTTTTAAATTGTCTCTCCTGGATCTATTTTCCAGGTCAGTGGTTTTTCCCATGAGATATTTCACATTGCCTTCTAATCTTTCATTTGTTTGGATCTAACAGCATCTTGATTTCTCATAAAGTCATTAGCTTCCATTTGCTCCAGTCTAACTCTGAAGGAATGAATCTCCTCAGTGAACTTTGAGATTCTTTTTCCATCTGGCAAATTCGACTTTTTAAGGCATTCTTCTCCTCATTGCCCTTTTGGGCCTCCTTTGCCATTTGAGCTAGTCTATTTTTTAAGGTGTTGTTTTCCTCAGTCAGGCTGTTGACCCTCATTTCATACTTTTCCTGCCTCCTTCTCATTTCTCTTTCCAATTTTTCCTCCACTTCTCTTATTTGATTTTTAAAGTCTTTCTTAAGGTCCTCTATGGCCTGCAACCCGCTCATGTTTTCCCCTGGGGCTTTTGGAGCAGGACTTCTGACCTCACAGTCCTTTTCCTGCTCTATGCCCCCAAAATAGGAGTCTAGGGTTGCATTTTTCTGTTCCCTTTGCCTTGGCATGTTGCCACTTAATTGCTTGACTTTTGGGCTTGTTGCCACACTATGGCTTTAAGGCCAGCTAGAGGAATTTTCGTCCCGAACGTGTGGGGGCAACTTCCATTTCTGGCAAGCTGTAAACCCACCCACAACTTCCACCCTAGATCACAATCCAGATCCAGGGAGGTTAAAGCAAGAGCGATTACCCCCCAAGACTGATCGCTGGATCTCCCTACAATTAATTGCAGGCTGGGAGCGGGAGGTGCCTCTGAAAACTACCAAATGGCGTTTGTCCTCAGCGGCTTCTAGCCCCCAGGTGAGGGAGCCGATGCATTCCCTAATACCAGTCCCAAAGTCCATAGGACACTAACCTCTTACTTTGTCCTAGGCAAGTCTATGTTGATAATTCTGGAGTCGCCACAGCTCCTGGTGTTCTGGGGTTCCTCCAGCTGGCTGCTGGCCCTGCCGCCCTGGGGCTAAAACCTCGGCTCATGCGGAACTGGGCTCGGCTCGGCTCCTGCGCTCTGCGAGCTGCACGCTGCCCGCTCCCAGAGTGCTGCTCTGGTCCTTCCTGCAGGGCTGCTGGGCTGTCCTCAGCGGGAGGTTAGCTTCTCTGTGTCGTTCTGTGGGTGCTGGGGCTCCAGAAGTTGTTCAGAGTCCCCTTTTACATAGTTTGGGGGGAATCTGGGGGCAGAGTGGCTTGGATGAGCTGTTTCTACTCTGTCATCTTGGCTCCGCCCCCTATTTTAGAATTCTTAAAGAGGGTTAGTTTTGGTGGATATGAGTTGGCTTAACTGAGTGTATTGAAAACATTGGGACTACATTTTTCCTACCATTATCCCTGACTAGGCTTTGTATGACTAAAAGATTTGGTATATTTTGGGGCGGGTGTATTTTGTGATGACTATAGGAGAACTTTTTTTTTTTTTTAATGGATAATAACTTTAAGCTATAGAGGTTTAGGGAGATTAGTACTGGGAACTAATTAGAAAAACAATTCAATAGGAATAAATAAAGTAATATAAAGTCTGAGGCAGTGTATAGCCAAGCATGAGAAGTTTTCCAGAGGACTACTGTTGTGAACAGCTTTTATGATTCTGATTACACAATATAGTGAACTCTCTATTTATTCAATAACAAATCAGAGCAAAACATTCACAGAAAATCAAAATATAGCATTCACAATGACTTATCACTAAAATGGCCACATTGTTTTCACCAAAGTTGTCACAATAGTTTTCAACAAAATATAATCATTTAATTAATCACAAAAGTCAAAATTCACCACTCCTAGGTCACAATAAATCATTATCTTCTCAGACAGTACATAGTATCCAAGTAAAGTCTTCTTTCAGCTTGACTCAAGGCTAGCTCTCAGCTTCCATGGTTCCTCTTCCATGGTCCCAACTCCAATTGTCACCTGGATTCAAAGGCAGGCATCTCCCAGTTCCTAGTCCAGCTCCAGTTCTTCGTCCAGTTCTTTGTGCTGTTCCCATTCCATATTGAGGTTCACAGTGTCCAGTCCACTTATATTCCTTCACAATTCCTGTTTCTGAGAAGACAAAGCTCAACAGAACCACAATAATATTCATATACATTGCTGGCACCATCATCAATTCACTATCTGCCAGTGAAAGCTACTCAGACCCACCAACAAGGTTTGGGAATTCAACACAAATAATCAACATAGAAATCAATACAGACCCACAGACAAGGTCCAAGAGGTTAGCACAAATCATCAGTAAAGTCCCAGGACCTCCAAAACCTTCCTCCAGGACTTCTGTAAACATACAACCAGAAAATTCTCTTTCAGGGCTTCCAGTATGGTCCCAAGGCTTCTGTACAAAGTATCACAAACAAACATCAACACAGACAGAACAAACAGAGTTCCAGGATACCACAAGTTTTCTCTGTCTTGGCTCTGCCAACCCAAGAGTCCTCTTTTCAGTTCTTTTTGTCTTTAGTCCTGGGGCTCTCCTAATATAGTCATTAGCTCCTCCCCAGGAGTTCAAAGGTTCTCAGGTTCACAAGTTGTGGGATTCACATGTTTTGTTTCTTAACAGACTTGATACTTAACAGACTTGATATAAGAATCTTGAACTGAAACAAGGTGTTAATTCAGTAGCTGAAACAAGGTGTGAACTACTTCTGTGCTTGCCATTACAGGCAGCTTGGTGGCAAGGTGGATGGAGTGTTGGGCCTTGAGTCAAGAAGACTCATCTTCCTCAATTAAAAACTGGCCTCAGACACTTACTAGCTGTGTGACTGGGCAAGTAACTTAACCCTATTTACCTCAGTTTCTTCATCTGCAAAATGTGGTGCAGAAGGAAATGGCAAGCCATTCCAGTATCTTTGCCAATCAAAACCCCAAATGAGGTCACAAAAGGTCAGACATGTCTGGAACAACAAAACAACAACTTCTCTGTAACTAGTAATTTTAGATCACGGGATTTTAAATGAGATGCCCATATATATATATACACACACATATATATATATATATATATATATATATATATATATATATATGTATATATATATATATACACACATGTATATATACATATATATATATATATATATATATATATATATATATATATGTTTGGTTTTTTTTACAGCAAATAGAGGCAGGTATCTTATTATATCTCCACAGCTTAAATCAGAGATAAATACAGTACATTGTAAAGGACACTGGTCTTAGAGCCAGAAAACCTAGATTCAAATCCTCCTTCTGATATTTAAAACCTTGTGTAACCTTGGAAAAGTTGCTAGCTACAGTTCTCTTATCTATTGAATAAAGGGGTCGAGTTTGCAATCTCTTCAAACTTTAAGTCTATGATCCAAGGATATAGATTTATATATAGAAACAACTTGACTTGGCAAATAAATATACTCTTACTTGCAAATGAATTCACATGGGCTAAAAGTTTGCCTTCCCTGCAAAAATCTAAATTCTGCCTCTAGCTGTCCTAAAAGCAATTCCCTCCTTTTTAAATGAGATAAGATAGTGTGGAAAGTACTTTACAAATCTTAAAGTACTATATAAATGTTAGCTATTATTGTCATTGTTGCAAGATAGATACTTCCTTCCCCTATAACCTGCCAAGCTGCCTGCCTCAGCTGTTGTCTTTAGTGCTTAGTGTGCACAGTGCTTTCTATACAACCTGCACCCTTCTCTCCCCAGGACACTTCCCCAAGAAACTATCTATATTACTCTGAAAGAATATGATTTTCTTTTTTTTTATTCCATAAATTAACCCATTTATTGTTGGAATATGGGCTATACATATTTGATAAGAAGATTTTACTGGTCCTTCATTTCCTTCAGTCTTCTCATGGCAGATTTGACTGTGACTGCAGAGATGGTATTGTAGGTCCATGCATCACCAGCTACTGTTTTCATATAGTATCCACAAAGCCAAATACCCACAGTCTGTCTCTTCATTTTGGTCTTAGCACAGAAGGAGCAGGTATACTTGGCATTCTGTCTAATTTCAATTTTCTTCACCATTTTTCTGAGGGATGCACCATAACGTGTTTCATATTCACCAACAATTCTGACCTTCTTGGTATATTTAGCCATATTGTTGGTTTCAGGGCTGGAGCTTGGAGAGCCAAGAATATGATTTTCAACAACAAAAAGGATGCTAAGATGGGCAGACTATGAGAAGAGGTCTACTATAGAAAGCAACATGAAAGTAAGGGATTAGTGTCAATGTCCTTCCTATTTCCATGGCAGTGAGCAAAGCAGAGGGAAGCTTCAAGATTTACAGAAGGAATTTGCTTCTGGAATTTACTGATTATTATCATTGACATGGAGGTCAACTCCTTGTCCCACTTGCTGGAAGTGTTCCTTTGGCTTCATATTTAATGGATAGCAGGGCAGTACTCAGTCTGTACATGACTTACCCCTTTTTCTCACAGCATTCTTTTTCCCTTTTGTAATGTTACTTGGTGCTTAGCCTGTCTAGACCCCTTATTATTGTCTTCTAGAAGAAAGCATTCATGGTACTTTGATGAGAAGCATTTAAATTGTCTATAAACTTTTTGCCAATTTAACTCAATAATGTATCATATTTTCTTATATGTGTATCTATATACATAGATACACATATGTGTATCTACCATGTTTTCATATGTGTGTATGTGTGTGTATGTGTATGTAGAACAGTTGCCAGATAGGAAAACTTAGCCCTTGGCATCTGAGAAAAAGTCTTGGTCCCATGGACTTTGATATAGCATGGATTTACCAAATATCAGAGCTTAATTTGACTTACCTTTGAGGATCTCAGTCAGTCAACAAGCATTTAAATGTTTAGTATGTGCCAGGGACTGTGCTAAGGATTGGCTATACAAATGCAAGCAAAATGAAAGACATTGCCTGCACTTAAACAGCTTAGAACCCAGAGAGAAGAAGACTTGTTTGACCTTCCTTCTCAAAGAGGACCATGATATCAACATGTAAAAGGAGGCTGAAGGGAGTGGGAAGGGGCCAGAAGTATCTGTTTTGGGCCCAAGAAAGAGTCCAGAGTACTGATTGGGGAAAAAATAATGAGACAACTGATCTGGGCACCCATCTTAAATAGAGGTTTTAGAGGGGAGGGGTGACTTGTGCGACTGAGGGAACTGTGATTTCCAGAGTTGAAGTAATCTTCCAGGATGAAGAATTTTCTGGGGCATGATAGAAGAGTTTGGATTACAGCCAGTGAAAAATGATCTCATTAAATTATTCATAAATTTTCCCTATCTCTTCAATTCTCTGCAATATATATTGGCAAAGAAAGTTGAAATTATCTCCAGGTTGGTCTTTTTGCTTTTCTTATTTTAAGTATTTAAAATAGAGGAAATGTGAAGCAATGGGTATGTGACTGAACCTGTAATTAGGATCCCCTAGTCTAAATCCTACCTCTGACATTTTTAGGTATGGGACAACGGGCAATTCAATTAACTTCTCTGAATCTCATGCAGTTCTGTAAGACTTATCTACTAACTTGTTCATGGATTGTCATTACCTGCTGCTGTTGAGATTAGAGTTCCTTCTTGAATGCAACTGTATGGCTAGATACCTCAGTATCCCTTGAAATGATTTTTTTTTTTTGCTGTTGTTGTCTGTTATTCTATATGAAAGTTAACTTTTTAATGTGCATCTTTAAGAGCAGTCTATCAATTATATTGTCAGTTAGCTGTAATTTTCTTATGTTTTCATTTAGAATGAGAATGTTATTTATAATTATAAATTAAAATAGAATATAGATTAGAACATCATCTATGATTGATATTATTATTATTCATTCTAAAAACATTCATCATTCTACTATACATTATACACTGCTGATTTGCTTCCTTTCTTATTATCACCTTACAGAATATAAACTGTCATGGAAAAGAAAGATAAGGAGGCTGGTAATCATATTCTATCTCATTTCAATTATCTCTGTAACTCCTGTCACAAGGCCAAATGGTATGGCCCTTTCTTTAAGGGTGAAAATGAAGACCCAAGTTATATGAGGTGTGGGGCAGAGTTGGCAAGAGACTTTGGGATTCTCCAAAGGTCAGTCGCTACCTTGGGAACTCTTCAAGCAGAAGTCATCCTTTGGGACTCCTAAATAGAGAGTGTTCTTCAAATATGTACTATTGAGGCAACTTCCAGCTTTGAGAGATGATAGAAAAGACTAACGCCACCTCAGGTCACTGAAGGAAAAGACTCTGGGAACATATGAGGCAAGGTGGCCATCTCTCTCATGAGCCTATTCCCAGCTTGCTACTCTGGAGAACATCAGGGAGTTTTCCTTTTGGATGAGATTGAGGACCCTCTCTCTAAGTCATGCAGAATTACCTCTCTCCTAATTGGAGAGCTCCTTAATTTTGTATTGTCTGTTATACAATATCCTTTATATGATACCTATGTATACCTTCTCTGATTTCTGTTTTGTTATGGTTTGGATGAATGTACTTCTTTGCTATTGTCTATGTGTGTTTATCATGGAACTAATATGGGAAAGGAGTTGAGCCTTGAATATAGAGCTTGGGGGTCACCTCTTCCCCCTAAAATGACAAAATGATCAATAGTTAGACAGAACATGATCATATCCCATAAAATGACAATATTTAAGGGAGTAGATGGGGATAACTCTAGCCTAGTATCCCCTCTCTCTGAGAACAGAGTAATAATGCTCTTCAGTCCCAGTTTCCTATTTTCCTTCCTGACAGGAATGGGAATCTCCTTTGGAGAAGGTCAGGAAGATAAGAGGCTAGAGATGTCTATTCTGCTTTTCTTGGAGCCATACACAAGGACAGGCCTTGCCACACGTGAGGCCTCTCAACACATGTGGACTTCTCTGTAAAAACAGTGCCTACTCCCTCCAGTCTTCACTGCTATATCAGAATAAGAGATTTTCTGATTTTCTTTTTCCTGTGTGTGTCAAGGAAGCACTTGTGTTCAGGATTGAGAAGTAGAGGTTGAGTGGGTACAAGGGAAGGAGAAATCTAGAATATGAATTATTCATGTCTATGGCTAAAAGTTTCTTGATAAAGAAACATCTTCAAGAATAGACCAATGGTCAGACAGGAAGCCTTGGAAGCCAAGAAAAGCAGTTGGTCCCATGGACCTTGATATAGCATGGAAGTACCCTCTCACCTTTGGGAGCCTATCTAGTAGACAGAAGCTTCATCCCAAGAGAGCTGCTCAGCCTAAATCAGTTTTTCTGCATTATACTCCTGCCACCAAGAAGCCACTATGAGCCATTGTAGATTTTACATTCTCTTCCTGCTTTGTTGTAATAATAAAAGCTGACTATTCCAACAAGTCTAATTACAGGAAAAGGGAACAAGGTATCAACAATAGAGATTTTTCCCAATATGAAGGACTTGGAAGAGTGAGTAATAGACCCTCTGGAAGGTGGACTCCTACTCTCCCACACCTACACTCCTATACAGGCAGCTTTGTTACAAGGGTTATGTTAGCAACAGCTATTTGCTAGATATCCCAGATGAAATATTATGCAAAGTATTGATTTCAGAATTTCAATCCATAACTTGTCTCCAATACTATGTAAAACTAATAAACTTTCTAACTTCAAAGTAATAAAAATGCAAACAAATTTGGGGAATACAATTTATTTCAGCACAGTTCAAACATAACTGTAGGGTATGAGGAATAATGAGAAAATACTGACACAAATAAAGATTAATCTAATTAAGTATGCACCACAGTATATTCAAACTAAATTTAAAGCAGAAAAATCATCCCTTTGCAGGTATTATGCCAGATAAACTCTTGATAATGTGTGTCCTTGTTCTGGAAGCTTCCAAATGAGATAGAGAGACATGGGGTAGAAAGAACTTTGGCCATGTGACAATTTACTTTGGTCTATGTACACAGTGGTCAGCTAGGTGGCAAAATATACAGTACCAGGCCAGGAGTCAGGAAAACCTGAGTTTTCTGGCCTCAGACCCTTACTATCTATGTGACCATGGTCAAGTCACGTAACCCTGTTTGCCCCAGTTTCCTCATCTGTAAAATGAGCTGGAGAAAGAAATGACAAACCACTCCACTATCTTTGCCATGAAAACCTAAAATGGGTTTGTGAAGAGTTGGAAACAACTGAAACAAATGAACAACAACAAAAACTCAATGTGGTATCATGAAAAGAGTTTTGGACTTAAGAGTCAAGAGACTCCTGGGTTCAAATCCTCCATCTGACATTTATTAGGTTTTTTATGCTAAACAAATTACTTAACCTCTTTGAGCCTCAGTTTCCTGATCTGTATAATAAAGGATAATAATGCCTCTGGTACCTGTATCACAAGGTTAAGGTGAGGATCAAATGTGGATAATGTATATAAAGTGTCTTGCAAATCTTCAAATTCTATGTCAATGTTATCTTTATTTGTGATTAGTAATCCTATCAGTAGAATGTCATAACAATAGTGTTGGAGTTGACAGCAATGCCAGAGATTACTTTGTCTTGTACCTTCATTTAAAGAGGTGAAAATGAAAGGTGATTAGAGATGGAAGGAATTGCCCAAAGACACAGAAAGTTAATGACAGAATTTGACCTAGTTACAAAAACAAAAAGAAATTATATCTGTCTTCAAGGAGCTTATATTCCCATGAATTACAAAGTATTTTTCCTCACTTCATCTCATTTCTTTCTCCTAATAATCTTGTTAGTTAAACAGAGCAAACATTTTATTTATTATTAAGAACATACTGGGGGTGATGGAATTCAATTTAATTCAACATATATTCATAAAGTACAAAGTAGGTATAAGTTCCATCTTAAGCCTAGATATTGTGGGTACCTAGAAAAAATTAAATAGTCATTACAGTTAATTTGTTCAGTTATAGAGCTTGAATTAAGACTCAAACTTAAGTCTCCTGACTCCATGCAATAATCTTTTCAGGATGCTATATCATCTGCATCCAAAATGTGAAATATACTGTGTACAACTCTTGATATTCTTCACTCTCTTTTCCTTTCGTCTTAGACAAAAAGCTAAAGCTCTTCCTTAACATATATATATATATATATATATATATATGTATATATACTTCTACACATGTTCTTCATCCCCTTCCCTTCCATCATCTATTGCAAATTGCCCAGAAAAATCATCCCACTTCTGTTCCTATTCTTCAATCTTGTTGTATCAACTGGCTCTTAACCTCTTTTGCTAATTTCTGGATATTTTAAACTAGATTTCTCTTCAATGTGATATTTCGTGCATATAATCGTTAATTATGGAAATCTAGATAATTTTCATGTTTCCTATAATTTGGTATTTCCCCTCAACCCTCAAGGAATGATAACATTACAAAATATCAGGGAGAAGGATACAGTAAGAACAGAAGTAAACAAAAATTGCTAAGTAACACCATTAGTCCTATGGCCTTTCCAAGTACCGAATAAATCCAAATGAATGGTATTTCCTTTTCTCTTTGCTCTTTCCCCAAAATTCATACTGTTTATATTCCACCTCATACTACTTCATACCAACATAGTCTGGAGAGCAGGTCACTAGTGATACAGGTATAATTTGGGGGCTAGTAAAATTAGGCACAGTATAGCCAGAAGGATTACCAGAGGTCCAGCTATATACCAAGCAAATCCTTGGATAATACACATAGTACCCTACAAACCATTTAAAAAAATAGGCTGTCTATGGAGATGATTATTGAGGGTTCATTAAGAAATAAATGAGAGTTAGATAAGACATTTGATCAGTGTGTCTTCAGTACTTCTAGGTGATATAGTGCTCTGATCCTAGGTGGTACCAGCTGCTTAGCTAGAATGACAGAGACAGAGAAGAGACAGAGAGAGAGAGAGAGAGAGAGAGAGAGAGAGAGAGAGAGAGAGAGAGAGAGAGAGAGAGCATGCACAATCTGCTAAATCACTGTAGCTTCATGGAATATTCCTTAAAACTTCTTATAATTCACTATGCTCTAATTCTATACTCATGAAACCACCTTCTGCTCCCTAATTTGTACTGAATGCAATGATCCTTAAAATGGGATTTGCCCTGTGCAGAGATAGAAATGTTAGTTCTTTGACCAAGTATATCTCCCAACATAATTTGATAGATTGACAGTAAAAACTCCCCTCCTTATAATCTTGGTTAACTTGAATGAATGAATTCCTCAGAGATTAATTACCATGGAGTGAAATGATCAAATAGAATTCCTAAACCTATAGCTCTGAGGATTACTCCCTGGAATGCTATATGGCCCTGGATGAACACTCTTTTAGGTACTATCAACATATCTTAACTATAGCACACTTCACCTACTTGGATTAATTGGTGATAAGCAAGAGGAAAGAATTTGTGATTTAATTGGTATAGGGAACTTCCAGATGAGGAAATCTCATCTATCAGTACATGTTGGCACCTTCTCTGCAACTTTGAGGTGCTTAAGTCACCTTTCCCAGACTCTCACATCCAGACTGTGTCCAGAGGGAGTCCACAAACCTTAGCCTTTTATGATTTAGCTATCTCACTATTATACCATGTCTTATTAAAGTAGTTAAAAGAGACTAGTAAGATAATTATTTCCATAACTCCCCAAACTAAGTATATGTGATTTATAATATCATTTGGTGAATATGAAATAATGCCCAAACGTATCATTTTGTTGTGGATATCTAAACTTTCAAATCATTTCAATCTGTTGTGAGCAAATGCAGTAGAGTTTTATTATTTGAAACAATGAATCTTTTTTCACAATTTTATAAAGCAAGAAGAATAGAGATAAACACATCACACAAAGGAATAACAGGACATAAAAAACGTTGATAAAGTTGGAAATGCATTGTAAAGTGAAGATAGACACTGAAATTCCGTTAAGTCTCAAAATTACAATATGACTAGGGCCCAAAGCAAGAAGGCCCAGAGTGAAATTCATTTTAACAGAGGAAAAGAGAAGGGGAAGAAAGATTACAATGGCTTAAATATTGGCATATTTTGGACGGAGTAGGTTGTTAGACATTATAGAGAAAATGAGCCATATCAGAAGAGAATTCTAAATCATGAAACATGATAAAATGTTAAAGACAGGGGCGGCTAGGTGGTGCTGTGAGTAGAGCGTCGGCCTTGGAGTCAGAAGGACCCGGGTTCGGATCTGGCCTCGGACACTTAACACACACACAAACAAAAACCTAGCCATGTGACCTTGGGCAAGTTACTTAACCCCAACTGCCCTCCAAAAAGCAAAAAAAAAAAAAATGTTAAAGACAGTGTTTTGGTACTGAATGACCGTTCCTGCAACTTACTACCTTTGTGACACTTAAGAAAAGACACTTCACCTCTAAACCTCATATCCCTCATATGTAAATTAAGAATGTTGGACACATGGGGTGGCTGGGTGGCTCAGTGAGTAGAGCATCGGCTCCAGAGTCAGAAGGACCTGAGTTCGGATCCGACATCAGACACTTAATGCACACACAAACAAAAACCTATCCCGGTGACCTTGGGCAAGTTACTTAACCCCAACTGCCCTCCAAAAAAAGCTAAGAAAAAAAAAAGAATGTTGGACACATAATTTCCTAAAGACTCTTTCAGCTATATAGCATATGAGTGTATATATAGTCAATGTTGTCTTCCAATTGTATGACCACTGGAAACAAAGATTCATGATTAATTAAAAAGACAATCTACACCTCATCACTGATACAACATAGGATGAATATAAAAGAAAATGATGTAATTGTTAAGTGTAAAAATGCCCTGAAACCCATTTTGGCATTAATATACTCTATCAAATCTATCATGTTGGCTTGTCCCCTCCCCCCAATTTTATTAAATTACAGCAACCAAGGAGTTCCAGCAAGATGGGGTAAACAAGTTTGGATCTAAGTTAATTTCAAATAAAATCTCAGGGATTAGAAAGAAGTATTCAAAGCGACTACATCCTTTACCTCAGAGACTGAAACAATGAGTAAATGAATTTTTAAAATGTAAGGAAATGCATTAATGACTACAACTCAGCTGCCAGAAATGATACTGGAACAATTACAAGAATTCCAGGAGAGATTGAGAATCTTAATAAAAGAGTTAAAGAAATATAAGGAGGAAAGATTATTATCAAGCTATCAGCCAGGATTTATTAAATATTTACTATATGATAGGCATGTTGCTAAGAACTAGGGGTACAAAGAAAGATCAAAGCATGGGCTCAGTTTTCAAGGGGCTTATTTTAATGGGAGAGTTAACATTCAAATAACTAATAGACTAAATATATATACAGAGTAAACTGAAGGTGGAATCAGATGAAAGCGGGCTAGGAAGAGGGGATGCTGGCAAGGGCCTAAACTACCAGGTGGGATTTAAGCTAAGTCTTGAAGGAATCCATGGAAACTAGAACTCAGGTGAGGAGGATCTTAATCACGGAGGACAGCTAAAGCAAGTGAAATTTAGCAAAGGAGTATTTTGTTCATGGAATAGCTAAAAAGTCAATTTTTCTGTATATTGGAGTTTCTACTAGAGAATAAAATTTTAAACTGGAAAGATAGAAATGTAATAGGGAGTGAAAAGCTTTAAATGATAAGCAAATTATTTTATATTTTGATCCTGGAAGTAGTAGGGAACCCTGGAGAGAGGGAGAGACAGACAGTGTGGGGTGTGTGTGTGTGTGTGCGTGCGTGCGTGCGCACATGTACATGCATAAACGTGAGTGCTCATGCAAAAAGGTAATGAGAAAAATGAAATGGTCAGACCTGCACACATCAGATCAATAACTTCAATCACTTTGGCATTTGAGTGGAGGATGGGTTGGAATGGGCTAAGGTTTAAGATAGGGAGATCAGTTAGAAGGTAATTGCAATGGCCCAGGTGAGAGAAGGTGAGGGCTGAATAATGGTGGTAGCTGTGTGAGTTCAGAGAAGAGGATGTATGCAAGAGATGTTGTGGAGGTAAAAATAACAACAATGAAAGCAAAAGGAACAATGAAAATCATTGCTTGACAGATAATTGATTATGTTGGGTGAGTACCAGTCAACAATTATGAATGACACAAAGGTTGTGGAAGACAGTAGCATAGCATGAAAGTTAAAAAGGCAAGCAGGCTTGTGAAGAAACATATTAATTTGTTTTGGCCATGTTGAATTAGAGAGGCAAGTAATATATTCAATTTGAAATACTTTAAAGGCAATGGGTGATTTAGGACTGGAGTACAGGAGACTAAAGATATATATATATATATATATATATATATATATATATATATAAACTGTTGGATAGAAATGATAATTCAACCAATAATAATTGATTAGATCATCAACTGATTATAGAGGGAAAAATAGTAAATGAGATAAAGGCTAAAAGCCTTGTGAACCACAGATAAAAGATCCAGCAAACAGATTAAGAAGTAGTGCTTGGACAGATAGGAAGAGACCAGGAGAGACCAGCACCAGAAAAACAACTGAAGCAACAGTTGCAAAGACAGCTATAAAAACAAAAGTGAAGAAATAGTATCCACATGAAGAATGTGATCAATGAAATCAAAAGCTGTTGAGAGGTGAATAAGGATGTGTTGAATAAAGACTATTAGATTTGTCATTTAAGAGATCATTGGTAGCTTTGGAGAGTATAGTTTCAGTTAAATGAGAAGAGAAAGAAAACGAATTCTGAGTCTTTAAAGAGTTGGAGAGGAAGTGGAGATACCTCATTTGTAGGGTCTTCTTAAGGCATTTAGCCACAAAGAGGAAGAGGTATATAGGATGATAGTTACAGAAAATAGTAGGATCATGTGACAATTTTATTTTACTTATTTTTTTAATAATGTGGCAGCTTGGTGGTACATTGCATAGAACACTGGACATAGAGTTAGGAGGAATTGAGTCCAAATCTGGACTCAGACACTTGATACTTAACAGCTGTGGGACCCTAGGCAAGTCACTTAACACTGGTTGCCTCATAAAATAGATAGATAAGGAGAGATATGGACATATTTGTGGGTGGCAGGGAAGGAACTAATAGATTATGAGACAATAAAGATATAAGAAAGAGTAGGGCTGGAATCCAGACAATCTGCAGGATGCATAATTCAGGATGGGAAAGGAGAAAAGAGTAATTATTTAAGGGGGTTCATTTGGGAAAAAGAAGGATCTCTAGTTTTTATGAGACAGGTGTGAGGCAAGAGATCATGGAAAAGATCTTTGAAAGATATGAGTTCATTAAAAAGGGAGGAAAAATGGTTTCTTGATGAATTACCTTATTTTTTCCCCCTGCGAATATAAGGCAAGGGATTTCCATGGTGGAGAGAGTAGGAAAAGTGTTATAGAACAAACCATAAATGAATTATTCTCCTCTAAAATCTTTGGATCTAGATGAATTTGTATGTAAAATCTAGGAAATAGTAAAACAAATATTCCTTATCTCTCTACACAATTAGTTAAATTAGTAAGCTTAAATAAATCTAGTCTGATACTTGTACTCAAATTGAAAATGGATAAAACACATAAAGTGAGCTATAGACCAATATCACTTAATAGGAAAAAATGTTTTGATTATAAGCAAGTTTGATTTATAGCCAAAATGTGATCTTTCAGCAAAAGGAATCTAGTAACACAATTAACCATTTTAATAACAAAAACTACATGATTATATTTACTACAGCAGAAAAAAATGATTGACAGTATGTGGAAAACAGTTATTTAAAACACTATATATTTGCAATGGAAAATGGGAGCTCCTTCCTTCCAAAATAATATCTGGGTGAAGAAAAGCATGTTCTCTACTATTATTTGGCATAGTCCTAAAATACTAGATACGACGAAAAGATAGGACAATCAATTATGGGAGATGGGGAGAGGGAAGGAAGGGTGAAAAAAGAACAAAGTAAAAAGTATACAGCAAAGAATGAAAGAAAACCTACAAAGAAGCAAAGATGGATAGTTTTCAACATAATGTACAGTATTTAATATGTAGGCTTTCTTGAAATGATAAGTGGTTGCTATATATTCTGAATTGTCTCCCATTTTCAAGAGGAAGCAATTCTTTTGGCAATCCTAATGCCTTTTTTTTTCAAATGTAACTAACCTTTACATAATACTTCAAAGCTTACAAAACAATAAAACCTAGAAAAGTAGCAACATAAAATATCAAGAAGAGTTTTATAGGAAAATTACATTTAAGGAAAAAATGCTTAACTATGTTTAAAGTAATCACTTAAGGCAGATACAGGATTAATATACATGAAAATATAATATAATGTTCATAGGAATAAAAAAACACAGAAACATCCAAAGTTCAAGACTGAACCATGTCAATATAGGAAAAATTGTCTATACATTTTTCTTTTTCTTTTTAATCAACAAAACTTAAATACATAATAGTAAAAGAAAAAGAAACATTATAAACAAATATAAAAGAGAAATAAATCATGCCATGTGTACAGGAGAACATAGGAGAGGATTCAGACTACATAGCAATAACTTATCATTTCAAGAAAGTCTGCATATTAAATACTGTACAATATGTTGAAAGTTGTCCATCTTTTCTTTGTTTTCTTTTAGGTTTATTTTCTCCTCTGCTGTACACTTTGTGCTTTGTTCTTTTTCCCCCCTTCCTCACCCCTACCGAGCATTTCAAGGCTACAAATGATTGTGGATATATTTATATACAGGCATTGGTATATACATACATGTATACATACATTAATATATACATATACATACATACATGTACTTTTCTCAAGAGAGTCTACTCCTAATCTTTTTTGTGTTTGTGCATGTCTTTTTTCCTATCTCTTAACTCCTCTTTTTACTTCTACATTTACTTCTCCATTTTACTTCTACATTTTGCATTGCCCTCCTATACTTAACCAACCCCCACTCCAGCAATCCCTCCCTTATCCTCCCATTCTCCTAAATCTAAAGTCTTTTATTAACCCCTTTGATCTATGCTGTCCCCCTAACCTCTAAAACTGTCTCCCTTATCCTCCCATTCCTCTAAATCTAAACATCCTTCTATATCCCCTTTTAACCTATTCCTTCATCTTCCCCTCAAAAGATCCCTCCTTTATCTTCTCCCCCATTCCCTTTGGGTTCTTTTTCTGAATTTAGAAGATTTTTATGCTTTCCTAAATGTATTTGTATTCCCCCCCCCTTAAATCCATTCCCAATGAAAGTAGGTTTCCAGAACTAACAGCCCTCTTCCCCCATCTAATTCCTTTCTATTGGTTCTTCCTCTTAAATCTCATTTGTGTAATATAATTACTCTTTTAGCTGTTCTTGAATGGTTTTACTTTTTGAAGTCATATACTCAGGTCTACCCCAATTTTTCTTATAAGATACCTAATTACTAGTATCAATCTTAGACATAGGTTTTACATTTTCCATATATAGGAAAGTAAACATTCTATCCTTATTTAGTCCCTTGTAATTGGTCATTGTTATGTACCTTATATTTCTCTTGGCTCTTATATGTCAAATCTCCTATTGAGTTCAGGCTTTTGGTTTTTGTTTTTTTAAAGAGAGCCCCGAAAGTCTGACAGTTAATCAAATGTCCATTTTTTTTTCATTCAAAATTATGCTTAGCTTTGCTGGATATGATATTTTCTTCTAGAGGCCCTGTTCTTTAGCTCTTTGCTATATAGTGTTCTACGTCCTATAGCCTTTTAGTGTCGCCAATACTAGGACTTGTGTAATCCTAACTATGGTACATTCATATGCAAATTGTTTTTTCCTTGTTGCTCATAATGTTTTGTCCTTAATCTGGGCGTTTGGGAATTTAACTATAATATTTCTGTGAGTTTTCCTCAGAGGATCTCCTTTAGGTGGTGATCAGTGGATTTTTTTCTATTTTTACTTTCCCCTCTTTGCTCTAAAGCTTCAGTATATATATATATATATATATCATATCATTGTATCAAGATTCTTTTTTTGATCAGAATTTTCATGTAGTCCAACTATTCTTATATTTTCTTTTCTTGATCTGTTCTCTAGACCTGTTTTTTTTTTTTTACGAGATGTTTCACATTCTCTTCTATTTTATTCACACACACACACACACACACACACACACACACACACACACACTCTTCTGATTTTCAAGGAGTCATTTTCTTCCTTAAGATTCTAGATCTCTTTTTCTACCTGGTTGACTTTCTTGTCATAATCTTCTTGTTTTTCTTGTATTGTTCTTATTTTTCTCTTTAATTTTTCCTCCATCTCTCTCATTTGATTTCCTTTTTTTTAATTTTGGCGAAGGGGAGAGGCAGGACAGTTGTGGTTAAGTGACTTGCCCAAGGTCACAGGGATAGTAAATGTTAAATGTCTGAGGTCGGATTTGAACTCAGGTCCTCCTGACTATGCTATTCACTGTGGTCTATTAACTGTGCCACCTAGATGCCCCTCATTTGATTTCTAAAGTCTTTTTTTTTACATTCTTTTTGGGCAGGTGACCATTTCACATTACTCTTTGCGGTAGAAGAGAATTTCTTTGCTTCAGTATCCTCTTCTGAGGAGGAACCCTGGTCTTCTCTATTCCCATAAACACTCTCTATGATTGGGTTCTCTATCTTTTGCCTGTGCATTTAAAAAAATAATTTTTATAATCACCTCTAGTCCTGGAGAATAGAGAATTGTGCCTCTGGTCTCTGTTCCTCTTCGGTTCTCTTCTCTGATCTTAATCTCAAACCAAGACCTTCAGCCTCCTGGAATGCACACAGTCAGTGGAGTCCCTGCCCAGCTACTTCTGCACTCACTGGGCATGGGCTGGTACTTTCTCACCCCCACTTCCATTCTCTGAAGAGCACAGGTTGGTCTGGCATTCCTTATCAGCAGAAGTTCCTTAGATTTTCCCTGTCTCAGAACCCCAACTCCAGTCACTGTCATGAGGGGAAAATTCCAGTGCCTGGGGCCAAGGCAGCCTCAAAAACCAACTAACCCCAGAGCTTGCTGCTTCTCGTTTTAGCACCATACAGCTAGTTTTTTAAGCAGACCCTAGCCTGGAGGTGTTTACTCCTCACAGGTAGGAAATTTGGTCTTGGGATTTTTCTTCAGGTCTTCTCTGATTATCCTAAAAGAACCCCTGTTCTGCCCCTACTCTCATTTGTTTTCCATGGCTCTATGTTTGCCTAGGGGGACTATTTTATCTCTTCTGTGGAGGAAAATCTTGAGAGTTAACAATGTTCTGACCTACTATGCTGTCTTCCCAGAATCCTCTCCAATTGGCTATACTTCTGAAACACTATATGTTTGGTTAAACTTCAAAGATGGTATTATATAGCATTTGACAATATCATCAGATGCAGATAGTCAAGAGGGTGAGGGTGTCAAAGGAAATAATGAGATGAAATGGAGGAGGAAAGGGAGTCTGGTGTTGCAAATTTCAGATTAGAAGGTGGTAATTATCAAAAGTATCTGCTAATAGATTAAAAAGTAGGAAAGTTGATTGGCAAAATTTACTCATAAAACAAAACCTTGCAACAAATGTATTCTACATTTTCATGTTTAATAGATTCCAAAACACAAATAATTGGAGAGGTGACTTCTTATTTGATAAGAATTGTAAGGAAAACTGAACAGGAATATGATAGAAACTAGGCTTAGACCAATACCTTACAGCTTTTTAAATTATTTGTCTAAATATAAAAAAGTAATATAATGAATCAAAATAGAGAAGGACTTAGTTTCTTAAACAATTACATACAATTAAATAATAAGATATGGATAAGAATTTATAAATCCAAATTTGTAATAGAAAGATGAAAAGAGATCAAAATCAAGATAGACAAAATTAAAAGAAAAGATCCATATTGGAAATATTTGTATATAAAAATTTTCCATATGAGATTGAAATGCAAAATCCTTTGGGCACAAACCTTGAATTTGAAGAGACATTATCCAGGATGCAGTACTCATATAGAGTTGTAAACAAGTAGTTTTCAAAGGAATTTACGTTAAATTATTATTATTTTTATACCTCAAATGCATTTTCCAATTTGAAAAATATTAAAACAACTCTGAGGTATTAAATTGGAAAAGATGGAAAAGTTTATGAAGGGGTGGTCATAGAAAGCCAGACATACTAATTTTCCTGGGATCACTATTACTTGTTCCAACTATTCTGGGAAAATTGTTTGGAATCCTTCAATGAAAAGTTATAAATTGCTAAATCTCTTTGACCTAGGAATCTTATTCCTCCTATTATGCCCTAAGGAAGATAAGGAAAGTATGACAAGGCCAACACATAGTAAAATATTCTTTCAAGCATTATCTATAATAATATAATTATTTTTTTAAAAACTGTGAATGAGATACACTCCAAATAATTAAGGAGAAATAAAATAATCATGGCATATAATTGTATTTCTCTACGAACATGTATGCCAATTATGAAGAATTCAAAGAAATATGGGAAGTCCTAAAGTGGTCATGAAGGAAGGAAGCAGGGCCAATCAATTAGTTTATCAATATAAGTAGCTACTTTATGTCTTTTGCTGTGGTAGGCCTGGGGATACAAAGATAGGCAAAATAAGGAAACAAAACCTTATCTCAAGGAGCTTCAGTTCTATCTGGAGAAAAGATCAACTGTGATTCCAATAGAATAAATAAAAACAACACTATAAAGTCAAATTCAGATCCCTTGTAATATCTAATGTTGACAGCATACTCTCCAAGCTAAAGCAAATATCTTTCCTTTGGTTTAACAGTCATTGAACTATGAAACTGGGAAATGACTTGTATTATTAGAAACAATCACAGTATTAACTACTTTCAGGAATGTTGTAAAGTTTAAATTTTGGAGTAGGGAATGTATTACTTTGTGTTATTTGGTAGTATGCTATTTTAAAGCAAAATATATTTAAATAAATACACAAACTTAAAAAGACAGGGAAAAGTCCAGATTTTTGATGAAGCCAACATAAGCTGTTCATTCTTTTTTATTTGGGCTAGAATCTCATGCATGCTTCTTGAATGGTGTTTGGGAAAAGCTATGTGAAAAGCTAGGCCAGTTGTAAATCAGAAGCTCTTCAAAAAACCTATCCTTCTGCTTTAATCAATAACTCCTACAGAAATGTACCTTGTTTTCCTGGCTGGAGAACATATATTACTTCTTTTCTGTCTGTTGTGTTGTGAAGTAAAAAAGTACACACAAGATTGAATAGTATTGCATTCAATTCAAACATTGTATAAATGCCTACTGTATGCAAATGGGTAGCTAGGTGGCACAGTGCATAGAACTCCAAGTCTGGAGTTAGGAAAGTGTGATTTCAAATATAATCTCACTTACTAGCTTTGTGACCCTGGGTAAGTCACTTAACCCTGGGTAAGTCAGCAAAGGAAATGACAAACTACTCCATTATCTTTGCCAAGAAAAACCCAAATGGGGTCACAAAGAGTTGGACTTGACTGAAATAACACAACAGCAACAACAACTGAGTCTAAGAAGGAAGTGTGATGCATTAGAAATAGCTCTGGAGTCAGAAGATCTGTATTGACATCGTACCTTTGAATCTGAGGAAAGTAATTTTACTTCTAAATCTGAGAATTCTCTTCTGTAAAATGAAGGAGCTCATCTAGGTGACCTCTAAAGTTTGTTCCAATTCTAAATATATGATCACATCATCCTAAGGCATTGTTCTAATCTTGAGAACTCTATCTGTAACATTCTTTCGCTATTATCACTTTTTGACTTGTGTAATTTTTAAGTATATATAGTCCATTGTGTGAATTATAAATTCATTGATGCCCAAAGTATTTTATTTTGTATCCCTAATACAATGCGATGTCATACACACAGCAAATACTTGAATATATAATAAACTTTATATGTATTATATATAGGTGTATATTTGCATGCATTATACATATATATACAATGTACATACACATACCATATATGTGTGTATATATTTGTATATGAGTTTGCATATGTATGTATGTTGAATTGAAGGAGTTAATCCAAGTAACCCAACATCTGAGCTATCTGTGCTATTCTTTTATAATCCCTCTGATGTCCATTCTAACAACCATCTTCTATAACTTATAATCAATTCTTTCATGTGAAAAATTCCTATACACTTTGTAGCTAGTGTGGCTGACTTTCTTGACAACTTCCTTCTGGAATAACAATGTAATTTCCCCATAAAAGGCATCCTTTATGGTCAGATAACTCATTCTGACAACTTGTGAATGGCTTGAATTTCTCAGGCAGTTTCTCTAATCATTGCCTCCAGTCCTAGTTTAAGACATAGGTCAATCTGATGCAGTTAATTGAGTGATTTAATCATTCCAAAGAGGTGGGTCAGGGATGTCTTTTAGTATGAGCACTTGCAGTCCATGCAGCACTACATAATGTAGGACCTATAGAGACAGATGCCTCATGGCATTAGCATACAGCTTTGCTTGCCAAATTAGCACATTGTTTTAAGCACTGAGCAGAGATATCTGGTGACTATTAATGGTCTAAATTAATCCTTCAAGTCATTTAGATTGATGTGACACCCATGACTCTGACTTTGGTTTTACTTTTAGAAGTCTCAGTATTGCATACTGACTAACTATATAAACTGAGTTCTGACTTCATCTTGGAGTTGCACAATGTTTTAACTATTCTGTCTCGATACAGGCACTCTAGCATAACTCTTGGACCCAGTCTGTGCCAACTAGTCTTATGCCTTGTTTCCCTTGAATCATTGAATAAGTGTCAGAAGTAATATGCATGTAAACATGTGTCAGCATTGCTAAGAAAATGAGAAATCCTTCTTCACAATCATCATCATCATCATTAAAAGGAATAATAATAATAAACTAACATTTGTATAGCTCTTACTATGTGCCAGGCACTGAGCTAAATACTTTATAATTATTATCTTGTTTGATCCAACAATCCTAGGAAGTAGGTACCATTATTATCCTCATTTTAAATATGAGAAAACTAAGACAGATAGAGGTTAAGTGACCTACTTCATGCATCACTCACCCACCTCCATAACTCAGTTTCGGTGAGTGAAGATTTTCCACAATGAGAGATTCTCTTCTATACCAATATATATGTGTGTGTATACATATATGCATATATATTCCTACACATACACACATTTTTTTTTCAAATGGAGGCAACCTCCCCACCATGATCATTTATTTACTTACATAAGTGGGATATGAATATTTGTGACATATATTTTACTTAAAAATTAGGAGCTTAAGTAACTCAGTGCTGCTCATCTAGGTTCTAAAACTTAATTGGTTTTGGATAGGGTTTGAGGCAATGCTGAATATCTTAAATTTACACAAGATCAGCCCATTACCATTGTACCTTTGATCAATGGCTTTGTTTATTTTTTTCAAATTAAACTGTTTTTGATATGGACCATTTCTATAGAGTTATATAGAGTTGAGTTAACTAGGTGGCACAGTGGATAGAGTACTGGTTCTGAAGTATGAAACTGAGTACGGCCTTGGTGACTGCCAGGCTGAAACTCCCCAGGGCAAGTCACTTAACCTCCGTTTTCCTCAGTTTCCTCACCTATAAAATTGGGATAATAAGAGCACCTACCTTCCAGGGTTGTTATAAAGATCCAATGAGATAATAATTGTAAAACTTCTAGCACAGTCCTCAGCACATAGTAAGTGTTAAATAAATGTTGACTATTGATGTTGTTCCTTTAGTAAACTGATACATTTAAAATATTCCATACACTTTGTACAACATGTTGAGTTAAACAGGTGGAAAGAATTTAAAAATAAAAAAAAGAACTAAGGTGGCGCAGTGAGTAGAGTGTTGGCCCTGGAGTCAGAAGGACCTGAGTTTGGATCCAGCCTCAGATACTTAACACACACACAAACAAAAACCTAGCCGTGTGACCTTGGGCAAGTTACTTAACCCCAATTGCCCTCCAAAAAAAGGCAAAAAACAAAACAAAACAAAAACAAAAAAAAATAAAAAACTAATATGAATTAGTATTTTAAAATTAAATTAAGGGAATGAGAATTAAGAATTGAAAAGAGATGGTTTAGGAGGTAGATACTGTCAAGTGGAATAAATAATATTAATAGGTGATTACATTTGGCAACTGAAAGGAAACAATTCATTTTGTGATTATGGCTGTCTATGATTTGTCAATTTGTAGAATGCACCCAAATATTCTGTTAGAGGGAAACAACTTCTTTGTCAAAATGACATGATTGCAAAAAAATTTTGTTTTCATTAGTTTCTACCTATGTTAATTAAATGTTATAGGAGAAATCTATATAGCTCTAAGGTGGATGCAATTTGGTCACTAAGAGGGTCCAAAAAGTTGATTGGTCATAGGATTATAGATCTAGCCATGGAAGGGATGCCTGAGGCTCTAGTCCAACCTCCTTATTATATAAATGAGGGAAGTGTTTCTGAGGGATGTTAAATCACTCACACAAGGTAACAAAGATGGTTTCAATGCTGGGATTTGAAGCCAAATCTTCTGATTTCAGAGTTAGTACTCCTTCTGTTTTACCACATTTCTTCAGTCTTTTGTTTTCTGTAGAACTATAACCTAACACATTGCATAAAGGAGTCCAAGAAACCTTTTTTTCATGGAATATTTCAGAAGTTTTGCTACATTTTTTGAGGGAGATTCTTCTTTTTTTTTGAAGCTGTCATTTAAATAGAGAAATAATCATTGCCATTTCTTGTAATATATTCTGCTAAACTTTAATTTTTTATATTCTTCATTTACTTTTATCTTTTCTTAAGCTTGTCTTTCCAATTTATTTACTTTGTAATTTGAATTTCTCTCACATATTAACAGATGTTTAAGAAAGAAGGGATTTTAGAGGCCATCTAATTCAATTTTCTCATTTTTTCCTCTAGAAAAAAAAATGGAGGTCATTTAACAGAAGTTAAGTGACATTGCACAAAGTCAAATAAAGAGTAAGTAGCAGCAGTTGGATTTGAACTGAGATCTTATGTTGTATAATTCAATGCACTTTTCATGTTATCTCCTTTCGCTTATAAAGATAATTCTTGGGCAAGCACATATCACAGTCTGGGCAATAGACATTCTTAAGGCAATTGATTTGAACTGTGTGGATTGTTTAGCTGAGTTAGTTTAAGTGGTTGTAGATTCCATTAGGGAGATGATGTGATAGTTAATTTTATTTTTAATATAACTGGCACCATTTTGAAGAAAAAGGAACATTAGTAAGATGGAACCTTGTCTAGGGAGTACCACTGTCACTTGAACTCTTAGTATGGCACCACATGTAAAGGTGATAAGCATTTTGGGCATGTCTTTGAATTCTTGTTTTGTCCTGTTGATAAAAGATAACATAAAAATGCAATTATCTCCTAGTAATCTTTTATATTTTATAACCAAATGTCAATTACAGAAGAATTTTTTTGGAGAGAGCCATTCAAGCTATGTTTTGCTTTACCATTTAAAAACATTTTTAATTAACAATATTGTAGGATCTTGTTTATAAAGGATATTCTATAATTGTCAGTAAATTTATTGCTCTAAATATGTAGTGTGGTTGAGAAAATTCTGTCATGTAAATCAGCCTGTTCCTTTCCTCATATTTTGGTCCCCTCTCCATCTCCAAGGAAGCTGGATACAAGAATTAATAGCCAAGGGCGGCAAGGTAGCGCAGTGAGTAGAGCGTCGGCCCTGGAATCAGAAGGACCTGAGTTCGGATCCGGCCTCAGACACTTAACACGCACAGACAAAAACCTAGCCGTGTAACCTTGGGCAAGTTACTTAACCCCAATTGCCCTCCAAAAACAAAACAAAACAAACAAACAAAAAAACAAACAAAACAAAACAACAAAAAAAGAATTAATAGCCAAAAAAATGTCTTGTTTCAAAAAAGTATGAAAAGGAGAGTAAATTTTTGTAGTGACCTGAATCCTATGTTCAATTGAAAATAAAATAAACCAAAGAATAAACAAGCATTTAATTATGCATTTACAAATTGCCAGGTATTGTGCAAATTGTTTGGGATGCTAAAAAAAAAAAAAAAGCTAAAATCAATTTGTTTTCTCAAGGAGCTCACAAAAAATGGGGTGAAAACATGCAAATGAATGTGTACAAACAAGATATATAAAAAGTAAATGGGAGATAGTTCTAAAGACAAGGAAGCAAACATGAAGGAGGAGTGAGGAAATGATGTTTTAGGAAGTGGGGTTTTAGCTAGGACTTGAAGGAAACCAAGAATTTAGGAGACAGAGATGAAGAAGAACATTCTAGGCATAGAGTGTCAGTCATTGAAAATGAATGGAGTTAAGAGATGAAATGGTGTGTGACAGGAAGAGTAAGGAACAGAGCCACTGGATCACAGAATACATGAAGAGGAATTAGGAATAAGAAGTATAGTATAGTAGGTATGTGCCAGGTTATGAAAGGCTTTTAACGCCAAAAATTGGTTTTCATATTTGGTTCTGAAAGCAGTTGGGAGACATTAGAACTTATTAAGCAGGGGGTGGAGGAGACATGATCAAGGCTATACTTTAGGAAGATCAGTGGTAGTTAAGTGAAGAATGTACTAAAGTGGGGAGAGAATTGAGGCAAGTTGACCAAACAGAAGGCTTTTGCAAAAGTTGATTCTTAAAGAGATGAGGGTTTGCCCCTGTAACAGCAGGGCAACAAGATCAGAGGAGATTAAGAGATATGCATTGGGGATATTGCAAAGATAGAATCAACAGGACTTGAAGATCTGTTGGTTATGAGGTAGGGAATGCTAAAGATTGAAGAGTTGAGGATGGCTCTTAGGTTGAGAACCTTGATGACTGGAAGGATAATCATTCTCTCACCACTAATAGGGAAGTTAGCAAGATGGGAGGGTCTGTAGGGAATGATCATGCTTTCAGTTTTGATGAGTTTAAGATATTTTTAGGATACCTGGTTTAGAGATGGCTGAAAGACAGGTGGAGATAGGAGACTGGAGTTCAGGAAAGAGCTTAGGGGGAGACAAATTCATTTGGGTGTCATCTACAAAGAATTTATAATTGGATCCATGGAGTCTGATGAGATAGATTACCAAGTGAAATAGTACAAAAAAGAAAAGAGAAGAAAGTCCAGTTTAGAACACTGAGCAGGTAAGAACCAATTCAAGATCCACCAAAGGAGGTTGAGGAGAGTTTGAATAGGCAGGAGAAAAAGAAAGAGAAATGTCATGGAAACCTAGCAAGAAAGTATCAAGGTGAACAAGGTGGTCAGTACTGTTAAAGGTTACATTTCCAGTAGAATGGAAATTAAGAAAGAAATAAGGATTAAATAGGTACGTTTGATAAAAACCAGCATAGAGTTGACAAATCCATGGGGAATGATGAAATCGCCAAGTAAAATAATATATAATGAAATAAAGAACCCATTACAAAACTTTGGGGAACACCTACAGTTAGTGGGCACAATCTGGATGAAGATCAAACTAAGGAAATTTAATATATTGTAACAGTATGTGAGGAGTATGATGAGCAGGATAGTAAATTGATTAGGGAGAAGTAAAAGAATTGCCTTGAGACAGTAAAGGCACAGTTGAAATTAAGTAACATATATTTGTAGTGAACATAGTTATCATGGTTTTTTTTATGATTTTCTCCAATTTCATTCAGCACTACCTCAGTTGGAACAAAGGCAGCTTGTTTTCCAGTTTTCCTCAAAGTCCCTCAACCCTAGCTTTTGCCCATATGTATACTCAAAATTTTATCAATTTTATGGCCTGGTGGCCACAAGAGACCGCTGAACTCCTCACCAGATTAAAATATAATTGAGAAAAGTTTTAACAAAATAAATAAAAATACAATGCAACATACATCATGTTAATTTATGGTTTTCTAAGTCAATATGTAGTCACAGGAGTTTGATGCCTCTGTACTAACAACCCCATCTCCCTCTCCCCCAAGTAGTAACAAATAAATATATTCAACCAAAATCAATCAAGATACTCACCACATTTGAAAATGTAAATCTTAATTCTACAATTCTAGTCTATCACAAAGCTGCCAAGAGGTAGGAGATATGTTTTTTGATTAGTCAGAGAATCACAGGTCTGGAAGTGAAAGGTCATACAAGACATCTAGTTCAACTCCCTTAAGAAAACGAATCTAGTTTTAAAAGTCTTTATTTATATATTTTCAGTTTTCAACATTCACTTTCATAAGATTTTATGTTCTAAATTTTCCCTCTCCTTCCCCTCTCCCCTCCCCAAGACAGCATACAATCTGATATACGCTATTAATGTATAATCATATTAAACATATTTCCATATTAGTCATGTTGTAAAGAAGAAAGGGAATAACCATGAGAAAGCAAGAACAAAATAAAAAAGAAAATATGTTTGGATTTTTATTCACACTCCATGGATCTTTCTCTGGATGTTGATAGCATTTTGCATCTTTAGTCTTTTGGAATTGTCTTAGATCATTGCATTTCTGAGAGGAGCTAAGTCTATCAATGTTGGTCATCATGAAATGTTGTCATTAATTGTGTACAATGTTCTCCTGGATCTGTTCACTTATCTTAGCATGAGTTCACATGAAGTCTTTCCAGATTTTTCTGAAATACCCCTGTTCATCATTTCTTTTTTATTTTCTTATTTATTTTACTTCATTTTTGCCAGTTTTTGTGTTACAAAATTTCTCCCCGTTTTTCCCCTATCCACCTCCCCAAAATAGCAGTCCCCCCAGGATATCCCCTCCTCTTATTTCCCAATTACATGCAAAATAGTATTACTAATAGTATATATATTTAAACATTTGGTTTTAAAATTTTAAATTCCAAATTCATTCCCTTCCTCCTTCGTCACCCACCCTTACTGGTAAGATAGGCAATTCGATATAGGTTGTACATGTATAGCTAATGCAAAACATTACCATAGTGGGTGTTGTAGAAGACTAATTATTCCCCCCTATCCCACCTCCCACTTGTTTTATTCTCTACATTGGTCCTGTGCCTTTTCAAAAGTGTGTGCTTCCTACTTCCCTCCCACCCAGCCTGCCCTCCCTTCCATCACCCCCGCCTCATCCCCTTCCCACCTACATCCCTGTAGGGTGAGATACCCTATTTTGTGTTTATGTCATTCCCTCCCTGAGCCAAATTCAATGATTATAAGGTTGAGCCATTGCCTTATGCCTTCCTGTTCCTCCCCTCGATTGTAACAATGTTCCCTTGCTTCTTCTATATGAGATAGTTTGCCCCATTCTGTCTCTACTCATCTCCTCTCATTATATTCCTCTCACCTCTTGATTTCACCTTTCAAGTATTCAAGTAAATCGGTCCTGTGCCCTCTATCTATGTATATGTGTAAACATATATATATATATATATATATATATGTATATATATATATACACACATTCACATATGTATTCTTACGCCTATATGCCCTCTGATAAAAATATATATATTCCCTTCAACTATTTTCATACTGAGAAAAGTTGTTTCCTCAGTTGCAATTATTGTTTTTCCATGTAGGAATGTAAATAGTTCAACTTTGATATACATATATATACCCTTCAACTATTTTCATACTGAGAAAAGTTGTTTCCTCAGTTGCAATTATTGTTTTTCCATGTAGGAATGTAAATAGTTCAACTTTGATAAGTTCGTTATGATTTCCTTATACCCTATTTACCTTCTCATGCTTCTCTTACTTTTTGTATCTGAATGTCAAATTTTCCACTCAAGTCTGGTTTTTCCTTCAAGAATGCTTGAAAGTCCTCTAATCCACTGAATTACCATATTTTCCTCTGAAACATGATACTCAGTTTTGCTGGGGAGGTGATTCTTGGTTTTAATCCTAGGTCCTTTGACCTGCAGAATATCATATTCCAAGACCTTTGATCCCTCAGTGTAGAAGTTGCCTGATCCTGTGTTACCCTGACTGTGTTTCCACAATATTCAAATTGTTTCTTCCTGGCTGCTTGTAATATTCTCTCTTTGATCTGGGAGTTCCTGAACCTAGCTATAATATTCCTAGGAGTTTTCTTTTGGGGATCTTTTTCAGCAGGTGATCTGTGTATTCTTTCAACCTCTACTTTGCCCTTTGGTACTAAAACATCAGGGCAGTTTTCCTTGAGAATTTCTTGTAGGATGATTTCCAGTTTCTTTCTTTGACCATGGTTTTCAGGTAGTCCAATAATGTTAAAATTATCTCTCCTCGATCTATTTTCTAGGTCAGTGGTTTTTCCCATAAGATATTTCACATTGCCTTCTATTTTTTCATCTGCTTGGATCTGTTTAAATCTTGATTTCTCAAAAAGTCACTAGCTTCCCTTTGGTCCATTCTAAATCTGAGGAAAGATTCTCCTCAGTGAGCCTTTGAGATTCTTTTTCCATCTGGCAAATTTGGCTTTTTAAGGCATTCTTCTCCTCATTGCCTTTTTGAGCCTGTTTGGCCATTTGAGTTAGTCTATTTCTAAGGTGCTATTTTCCTCAGTCAGGCTGTTGACTATCATTTCGTAATTTCTTGCATCGTTCACATTTCTCTTCCCAATTTTTCCTCCACTTCTCTTATCTGCTTCTTAAGGTCCTCTATGGCCTGTAACCAGAACATATTTTCATTTGGGGCTTTTGGTGCAGGAGTTCTGACCCCACTGTCTTTCTCCTGTTCCATGCTTAAGGCTCAAGGGTGGGAAGTAGATGGACAATGGAGGGATAGGCTAGTAATAGAGGTCTGGGCCCAGCCACATGAGGTTAATGGCCTCATGCAAATGCATCATCAAATGGGATGATTTAATCAGAGTTTAAGGGGCGTTCCCAGAGCCTCTATACCTCAAAGATTCAAGGAGAGCTCAAAGGGGTTCCCAGAACCTATACCTCTTCAGTTGATGGGCATCCCCTCAATTTCCAATTCTTTGTCACCACAAAAAGTGCTGGCATAAATATTTTAGTCCATGTGGCTCCTTTTCCCATTTTTATGATATCTTTGGGATACAGACCTAGTGGTGGTATTGCTGGATTAAAGGATAAACACAGTTTTATAGCCCTTTGGACATAGTTCCATATTGCTCTCTAGAATGGCTGGATCAGTCCACAAATCCACCAATACTGCATTAGTGTTCAAAATTTCCCACATCTTCTCCAACATTTATCATTTTCCTATTTTGCCATGTTAGTCAATCTGAGAGGTGTGATGTGTTACCTCAAGGTTGTTCTAATTGGCATTTATCTAATCAAAAGTGATTTAGAGTATTTTTTTTTTTTAACAAATACTTTATTAACTTCTGTTTTACATCATTCATTTCCGCCACATTTTGAGTTACAATCATTTTCCCCCCATTATTCCCCTACCCAACCTCCCAGAATAGCAGTCCCACAAGATATCGCTTCCTCCAATCTGCTCTCTCCCATACCTTCTCCCATACCCCCATCGACTTTTCCATTAGAGGAAGATGAATCTTTGTATCCCAATGCCTGCACATCTTATCTCCCAATTATAGGCAAAAGAGTATTAATAATAGTATTTATATATATATTTGAAACATTTAATGTTACGACCTTGAATTTCAGATCCATTTCCTTCCTCCCTTGTCACCCATTCCTTCTTGGGATATAAGTAATTCAGTATATGTTGTACATGTCTAGCTATGCAAAACATTATCATAGTAGATATATTGTACAAGGCTGCTTATAATTCCTCCCACTCATCCCACCCCCCACCTGGTCCATTCCCTACATGATCCTGTCCCTCTTCTATAGTGGGTACTTCCAACCTCCCCTCACCCCAAGGATGCCCTCCCATCCATCATCCCTCCTCTCATCCCCCTTCCCCCTATCCTGCTGCAGGTTGAGATATCCCATTTAGTATGTATGTCATTTTCTCCCTGAACCAAATTCAATGTGAATGTGGTTTTGCCTTTTTAGCCTTCCTTATTCTCCCCTCCTTTGCACCCACTTCCCCTGCCCTACATGAGATAGTTTACCCTACCATGTCTCTCCCCATCTCCTCTTGCCACTTTCCTCTCTCACCTCATAATTTCATCCCTTGAGTACTCTCCCTTCCCAACAAAATCAACCTATGCCCTCTATCCATATATAACTGTAACCATATACACACACATTCACATATGTATTCATATGACCACACCCCCTTCTTCCATTATTTTCATAGTGAGAAAGATATCATCAGTCACAGATATTGCTTTTCCATATAGGAATGTAAATAGTTCAACTTTGATAAGTTCCTTTTGATTTCTTTTCCCTGATTACCTTCTCAGGCATCTCTTCCTTCTTGTGTCTGGATGTCAAATTTTCTATTCAACTCTGGTTTTTTCCTCAAGAATGCTTGAAAGTCCTCTATTCCACTGAATGACCATATTTTCCCCTGAAACAAAATACTCAGTTTTGCTGGGTAGGTGACCCTTGGGTTCATTCCCAGTTCTTTTGCCCTCTGGAATATCATATTCCATGCCCTTCGATCCTCAGTGTAGAAGCTGCCAGGTCCTGGGCTATTCTGATTGTGTTTCCACAATATTGAAATTGTTTCTTCCTGGCTGCTTGTAGTATTTTCTCCTTGATCTGGGGATTCTGGAACCTGGCTATAATATTCCTGGGAGTTTTCTTTTTGGGATCTTTTTCAGGAGGTGATCGGTGGATTCTTTCAACCTCTATTTTGCCCTCTGGATCTAAAACATCAGGGCAGTTTTCCTTGAGAATTTCTTGAAGGGTGATTTCTAGGTTCTTTCTTTGATCATGGCTTTCAGGTAGTCCAATAATTTTTAAATTGTCTCTCCTGGATCTATTTTCCAGGTCAGTGGTTTTTCCTATGAGATATTTCACATTGCCTTCTAATCTTTCATTTGTTTGGATCTGCTTAACAGCATCTTGATTTCTCATAAAGTCACTAGCTTCCATTTGCTCCAGTCTAACTCTGAAGGAATGAATCTCCTCAGTGAACTTTTGAGATTCTTTTTCCATCTGGCAAATTCGACTTTTTAAGGCATTCTTCTCCTCAATGCCCTTTTGGGCCTCCTTTGCCATTTGAGCTAGTCTATTTTTTAAGGTGTTGTTTTCCTCAGTCAGGCTGTTGACCCTCATTTCATACTTTTCCTGCATCCTTCTCATTTCTCTTTCCAATTTTTCCTCCACTTCTCTTATTTGATTTTTAAAGTCCTTCTTAAGGTCCTCTATGGCCTGCAACCCACTCATGTTTTCCCCTGGGGCTTTTGGAGCAGGACTTCTGACCTCACAGTCCTTTTCCCGCTCTATGCCCCCAAATAGGAGTCTAGGGTTGCATTTTTCTGTTTCCTTTGCCTTGGCATGTTGCCACTTAATTGCTTGACTTTTGGGCTTGTTGCCACACTATGGCTTTAAGGCCAGATAGAGGAATTTTCGTCCCGAACGTGTGGGGGCAACTTCCGTTTCTGGCAAGCTGTAAACCCACCCACAACTTCCACCCTAGATCACAATCCAGATCCAGGGAGGTTAAAGCAAGAGCGATTACCCCCCAAGACTGATCGCTGGATCTCCCCACGATTTGTAGGCTGGGAGCCGGAAATGCCTCTGAAAACTACAAAATGGCGTGTCTCCTCAGCAGCTTCTAGCCCCCAGGGGAGGGAGCTGACGCATTCCCCAAATACAGGTCCCAAAGTCCATAGGACACTAACCTCTTACTTTGTCCTAGGCAAGTCTATGTTGATAATTCTGGAGTCGCCACAGTTCCTGGTGTTCTGGGGTTCCTCCAGCCGGCTGCTGGCCCTGCCGCCCTGGGGCTAAAACCTCGGCTCACGTGGACCTGTGGCCAGCCTGCCTCCCGCTCTGCGCTCTCTGCGCTGCGGCTCCCAGACCACTGTGCTGGTCCTTCCTGCAGGGTGCTGGGCTGTCCTCAGCGGGAGGTTAGCTTCTCTGTGTCGTTCTGTGGGTGCTGGGGCTCCAGAAATTTTTCAGAGTCCTTTTTTACATAGTTTGTGGAGAATCTGGGGGCAGAGAGGCTTGGATGAGCTGTTTCTACTCCGCCATCTTGGCTCCGCCGATTTAGAGTATTTTTAATGTGACTATAGATAACTTTAATTTCTTCATTTGAAAGTTACCTGTTCATATCCTTTGACCATTTATCAACTGGGTAATTACATGCATTCTTTAAAAAAAATTGATTCATTTCTCTAAATAATTTAGAAATTCTTCCTTGATCAGAGACATTGGTTTTAAAAATTGTTTCCCCACTTTCTGCTTCCCCTGTAATGCTCATTGCATTGGCTTTGTGCAAAATGTTTTTAATTTAATATAATCAAAATTATACATTTTGGATGTCATAATATTTACTATCTCTTTTTTTGTTAATAAATTCTTCCATTCTCCATAGATCGTACACATTCCTTGCTCTCTTAATTTGCTTAAAGTATCGCCCTTGATATCTAAATTATGTACCCATTTTGATCTTATCTTGGCATATGGTGTAGAATGTTGGTCTATGCCTAGTTTCTACTAGGCTGGGAATGATTGCTGGAATGGTTGAACCAATTTACAACTCTACCCATTAATAATACAATTGTGTACCTCTCTTTTTAGTACAATTGCCGTCTTTGCCAAAGTGATGGAAGTAAGGTGGAACCTTTGAGTTAGTTTAGCTTACATTTTTTTGTTGGTGATTGAAGAATTTTTTCCCATATATTTAGGATAGCTTTAATAATTTCATTTTAAAATTGTGCATACAAATGATTTCACTGCTTATCTATGGGGGGATTAGAAGGTAGAATGAATTGGGAGAAGAGGAAAGGGAGAGGTAGAATGGGATAAATTATCTGACATAAAAGTAACCTGAAAGAGATTTTATAGTGGAGGGGGAAATGGGAGAAGAAGGGAGGGAGGGGGGCACATGAACCTTACTCTCATCATAATTGCCTGAAAGAGGCAATAATATACACACTCAGTAGGGTGTAGAAATCTATTTTACCATGCAAAACAGAAGGCAGGACAGTTTGGGGGGAGGTAAAAGAATCAAAAACTTTTGAGAATGGATAGTGTGAATGGATAAGAGAGAGAATAAGTAAACAAATGGGAAATAGGATGAGGAAAATACATAGTTGCTAATCATTATGGTGAAAAATAATTTTCGCAGTGAGTTTTTCTGAAAAAGACTTCATTTCTCAATCAACCAAAAACTGAGTCAAATTTCAAAAAAAAAATTAAAATCAATTTAAAATGTAATTTGGAAAAATAAAATATTAAATAAGATTTAAAAAAAAAACAAAAAGATAAAAAAGTACTAGTTATTCATTATCCAATATAACAGCCTTTTGATATTTTGCTAGATTGGTTCCCAAACACATAAGATATGCCCAGTATAGGTGACTGTTCAAATCTTCAGGGTTAGAAGAATTCACCCATGTTTGCTTTACATAATTATGGAATTCAAGTAACTATTTTGAGACATCAGAGTAAGAGCTTTGGGAGACTCATTTATATCATAGATCTAATAAGATAAGATCTTTTTGTTCTTTAGAGGATCAGTGTCTTCCTCTCTTGGGGCACATTATAGGATTATAGGACTTATATAAGGAACCTTAAAATTCATCTTGTTGAATTTGTGTGTGTGTGTGTGTGTGTGTGTGTGTGTGTTTTAAATTTGTGGAAATTTAAACCTTGAATTTCTTTTGCTCAAGGTCTAACACAAATCAGAAAACATTTATTATATATTTGCTATATGCCAGATACTGTGTCAAGTACTGAGAACACAAATATAAAACAGTTTACATTTCTAATGAGTTTGCACATTTAATAAGTAATTAAATTGAGATTTTTAACCCAAGCTTTCTGTTTTTAAATCCAGTGCTCTTTACAGTAGAACAGGTCATTTTTTTTTCTTTCTCCATAGACAATTTTCTTGAATTCCTATGGCCGAAACCTAATCCCTCAGATAACAGACATGAAATATGTCATTGGCCTCATACCTGAAAACTTTATTATTTAGTAGTACCTGTGTGAACTTGGACTATATTGCCATTGCTTTAAAGAACTCAGAGGCATCCCCATCCCTCTGGGCTCTGGGGTTCTGGATTAGTGAGATTCTGCTTTACCTTATTAAAAACCAGGCTCTGCTTCACTTCCTGGCCATTGCCAAATCATGCTACCATGCTCACACAGCATCCTTTCTAATTCTAGCTCCCCTTGATGTGTTGGGTTCCGCTTTTAAATCGTTAGTTTTTTGAGGACATTTACTGTCTTCTTTGCTTCTTTTTTTTTTGTTGTTGTTTTTTGTTTTTTTTTGTCCCCAGCACTTAGCACTCTATTCTGGGAGCATAGTAAGTACTGGGGATAATGCTTTCTCTTTCATCATTAGTTACAATAAGGCATCAGAGTAAGACTTCAAAGGAGCATGACATATTTGAAAGGGGATTTGACATCAAAAGACCTGTGTTTAAATCTTAACTCTGTTATTTATTATCTAGAATGTCTTGGACAAGTCACCAACTCTTTGTGTCTTAATTCCTCATCTTTAAAATGAGGTGGTTAAATCTCAAAGGTCCCTTTTAGCTGTAAATATGTGGTCTAAGATCCATGATTCTAGTCAAGCACTTAAGAGAAATGTTGCATGGATTACACTTTCAAAATTCAAATTCTTACTTTGAAAAATGTGAAACTTGTACAAATGCAAGGTATTATAGTCAGCAATATTATAAAATATTGCCATTGTCAGATACTACAGTAGGCAACATTCTGCACACATAATTAATCTGTACTATTTGGCAGTGATGATTATAGGGTAGAAGCTACTTTGCAAATAAAAGCAATCAAATAGCCTGGGAATTTCAGTCACTATATCCTACATCACAAAGGGTTCTTGAGTGCTTTTTAGGCAGCTTTGCTCTGTGTTTCTTTGTCCTTCCTTTTCTGTCTCTGACTAAGCCCATTACTGCCTGTCACCTCATCAAAATTGCCCAAAGCATGCTGAACCATTCTGCAGGGAAATGGCAAATTCTTCTGTTTATGTAGGAACTGGAGCCCATATTTAGAAGTAATATTCCTGATCTGATCTCTTTTGTACTTCCACCAGAAATGCAAATCAGTATACTCATGGGAAAATGTTCTAAACTGAAATTTATACAGAAAATAGGAATATTCTAAAGCAGCAGCAGCAGACATTTAAGTCACATTTTGAAAAAGAATACATATGAAAAGTTTGCTGGTTTGGTGGGAAGGAAAATGTAAAAAGGACAAGTGTACCACTTGGGGCTTAAATTGGGATTTTTGCTTCTTTCTTTTTTTCTCCTCCTTCCCTCCCTCCCTCCCTCTTTTCCTTTGTTCCTTCCTTCTTTCCTTCCTTCCTTCCTTCTTTCCTCCCTTTTAGATTTTAGTTCAGAAATTGACATTCACTGAAGGTCATTGACAAAGCCACCCAGCTCATGTTCAGCACATCAGCTTAAGGGAACACCTGTCCTTTGTGATGAACTACATGTCAGCTGAGTCCACTGGCCTCTGCCTGGGCTTTATTTGTTGTTTGTTAAAGTGTTAATGGCATTGCTTTAGAATAAGTTGAGCTTCCATACAGTGACAAAAGGATTTCTTGAGATGATAAATCTTTGGAATATTACTGTCAGGTTTCAGCATTGGTCATACACACAGCATACATTTAGTGTAAAAGCATGGGGAAGAAGAGAAGGCTGCTTGATGATTCTGCCTTTTCAATCTAGTTGTTTTTTTTTTTTACTTTTCAGAATGTATAAGAAGCAGGCCTTTCATATTGCAGTTATTAAAAAAATAATGTTCACAGTTAAGTTGAAATTATAAATGGGAGGGATATTAAGTTTGATATTCAATTTGATTTGTATATAGACTTACCTGGTTTTATGCAATGGATGTGTTTGTAAATGAAATGTAGAATACTAGTTTTCCTTAACTGATAGTGCCACTTGAGAGATTTCAGTATCTTTATTTCCAATTGGTCTTCAACTGATAGATGCTCCATGATATTTTATCTATCATTTTACTGGTCCCAAAAATTTATGAAAAGCTAACAGGGGACACTTAGGTAATCCCCAAATTCCTTTTGAAATCCATCACTTGCTTCTGATTTAGCACATTTTCTGGGTCTGATTTTAGTACAATAACTTTTCTTAAAACAGGACATATATAGTCAATTAATTAGAAAGACTCTATTAGGGGTGGCTAGGTATCACAGTGAATAGAGTGCCAGCCCTGGAGTCAGGAAGACCTGAGTTCAAATCCAGACTCAGACATTTAACAAAAAAAACCTAACCATGTGACCTTGGGCAAGTCACTTAACCACAATTGCCCCACCTTCCCCCTCCAAAAAAAAAGAAGCAAAAAGGCTCTATTAATTGACAACCATGATGGTAAATGCTCCCATCAATTATCTTTGGAATATGGAGACATTACAGTGATGATGATGAAGACAGAAGAAAAGGAAGGAGGAGAAAAGTCAAGCCCAATTCATCATCTAAGTTATAGGATAATATGAGAGATATGGCAAGGTAAGAATGTCAATCAGGGTGATGTAGAGTGAGGGTTCAATTGTACCTTAAGATTGATAACTTGTAGTTATGAATATTTGGAAAGATTCCTTGAACTCTGACCTCCAGATGTACCAGTGATAGGGTTTAATGCCTTGATGAATGAGACAAAACTCATAGAATCTAAGATAGTTGGTATGGCAGAATGTTGAGTTCGCTCTACTTGAAGTTATCACATGATTAGATTAGCATGGGGTACGGTAAGAGCAGATGACAATTCTTCATACTCTGATACCAGAAGGCAAGATGTATGAGAATAAATCAGAAATACTATTAATAAAACATGCTGGAAATGCTTCAGTGTAGATGATATTAGCTACTAAAGTACATGAACTACAAGCTTCCATGAAATAGACTGAAGTCATAAATGGTTTTACTATGTGCCCACACTTTATCATAACAAAATTGGAAAACTTATCAGTTATAGGCAAGGTATTTCTTTTTTTTTTTTTTTTTTAAGCAATTGGGGTTAAGTAACTTGCTCAAGGTTACACGGCTAGTCATTTGATTTATGCGTGGGTGCTCATTTTCTGAGGCCGGATCTGATCTCGGGTCATCCAAACTCCGAGGCCGGGCGCTCTTACTCACTGCGCCACCTAGCCGCCCCTTTAGGGCAATTGGGGTTAAGTAACTTGCCCAAGGTTACACGGCTAGGTTTTTGTTTGTGCGGATTAGGTGTCGGAGGCCGGCTCCGAACTCAGGTCCTTCTGATTCCAGGGCCGGCGCTCTATTTACTGCGCCACCTAGCCGCCCCAGGCAAGGTATTTCTTAATGCATTTCTTTTTGTCAGTCATATTATCAGGTATTAGTTATACAGCAGCATATTGTTGATTAGCATAAGTCAGTTGACTAGTTCACAGACACACACAAATTCATTTCTAAAGCAAGCTTAGGAATAATAAGTAAAATCTACTCGTTAATAATAGATGAAATCTAGGAACTATTAAAATCTGAAGAGGTAAAAGTAGAAGACTTTATATTGTTGAAAGATTTGCCTTAATGCAAACTCCATAAATTTTATCTAACAATAACAAAATGGATGAGGTAAATATTGACAATATATGAAATGATTTTGCAATACAGATAAACATACTTAGGCTGAAACATCAAGAAAAATTCTTTTGAGTTTCATAGTCTACATCCAACTGCTTGACCTATTACATCAAAACAAAGCAGTTCACATACTGAATTCACATACCTATGATAAACATGGTAGAGGCTGTATTTAGAGACGTATTGTCATCCTCAAATCAAAGTACAATGGGTAGGACATGTTTAAAGCAATTAATACCTAGATTATATTAGTCCTAAAAGAACATCCAGTTCTCTAACATAAACCATAAGTAATATTTGAAACAGTCCAAAAATAAATGACTTTTAAAAATCAGTAACTGGGAGTGGCTTTTCTTAGAAATATTTCTATCTTTATCTCATTAAAAAAAAAGATGAGGAGAATGAGATGATGAGGAAGGTAAAGAAGATAAACATCTAACCAACACCTTTGTTGTTGTATATTTTCAGAACTGTAAAATGGAACAAGAAGTTAGAATGTATCCTAAGGATATTAATGAAGCAAAGGATCTAGTGCCCAAATGGTTGATAGAAATTCTTGTATCTAATAATAAATAATTTAAAAAAACATATGCAGATATATTTATAGTAAGAAAACTATCACTTCACCAAGCCATAGTTAATATTGATAGCAAATGCATTTTCTTGAATTTGTTAAGGTTTAATATATGTATATATATGTGTATATATATATGACTCTCCATCTTTCATAGGCTGATAGTTGATAAGGACCCATATGTCATGGGCTGCTCAGTGTCCAGCACTAAACATGAGCCGAGATGTCAATAAGAAATGACCAGACCATGTGGGTAGTTCAAGGAAGAACCGTGAACTCCATTTAATGATTCTTTGAACAAGGTTTTTAAAGATCAAGCAGACAAAGATTCAAGTCCTCTTATCAATAGCATAGTCTGTCATATCCTGGAGTATTCTTATCATTATCTTAATCTGTCATATCCTGGAAGTAGCTCAGAATTGGATAAGGCCTTGTTATCTATGCTCCAAAAAGTCTTAGGAAAGGTCAGTTAACTCCTGTCATATGCATTCACACAACAAAGGATGCTCTTGAGAGAAGTCTTCAATGCTGCAAACCAAAGCCATGATCAACAAGGACATCTACATAGGAACTGACCCCCAATAATCAAATATTTTGGCTCTCAACAACTAAAGTTTTAGGGTAGAGGCTATTGATCTCAGAACTCAAGTAACATCCTTTTAAGCGTAACCCATAACAAAGAACTCAGGAGCAAGCTTAACAAAAAGCTGCATCTCAAAGAGCTCTTATGTTAAAGCACACTGTTAAAAGTTTTTATCTGAGTCCTGGATCAGGCCTCCTTGGCTCCCCAACCCATGCTATTGTAAAGTCTTCAAATATCCTGGGGAAGTAAACTAAAAAAAAAAAAAAAGACAAAACAAATAACATTATCATCACAAACCAAACTATTACCCATAATAGATAACAATTAAATTTAATAAAATTTGTAATAATTTTATTAAATTTTTCTATATCAAATACTGGGAGCAGTTAGGTGACACAATGGTTAGAACACTGGTCTTAGAATCAGGAAGACTCATCTTTATGAGTTCAATTCCAGCCTCAGACATTTCATTAGCTATGTGATCCTGGGTATGTCATTTTAGCCTGTTTGCCTCAGTATCTTTATTTGTAAAATTAGCTGGTGAAGGAAATAGCTACTCTATTATCTTTACCTAACTATTCTAGTATCTTTACCAAGAAAACCACAAATGGGGTCATGAAGAGTTGAATGCAACAGAAACTACTCATAAGCAACGTAAATACCAAATAGTAATAATCTTTAAGTTACGGGTCTGAAAAGATTTCAAAATATTTTATAGAAATCTAGTATGGCAGATCAAAATCATATAGAAAGAACATGAAGTTCAAATCATCTATGTCTGGTCTTATACCGTAGTTGTAACAAGAATGCTTTCAATGAATCTATAGATACCCTGCACAGTGATTTTGCCATTTTATGTGTTATTTCATAAACACTATAAAAAAAGAATAATAACAGGATTGTAGTTTGCCCCAAGAATTTTTTTCTTTCTGAATCTAATTGAGAAAGACAAGCTAATCAGGATGATAGTGACTTGTCACAGAAGCAGCAGAATATTTTTTTCCTATTCTATTTCTACTAATTTCAATAGTAGCAACAACAAAGACAACAATTGTAACACTAATAATGTCTGAAATGTATTCATTTAAGCTTTACACAGTGCTGTATGTATATATATATATATATATGAGCTTAATCAATCAAATGAAATAAAATGGAATCAGAGTACATGTTGATTGTTAGCCAGAATAATGACTAATAGAAGACTAAAACAGAATAGCAGCAGTGATAGGCATTGTACAACTCACAGCAAAATCTCTTTGAGGAAGATTGTGTAAATAATATGATCCTTCTTTCACAGATGAGTAAACTGAGACTCAGAGACATGATATAACCTACACAGTGGAAAAGAATAAATGAATTGCAATAGAAGTTAATATGTGATGTCTATGTTGCCTGAGTTGACACACTCAACTGAAAATATATTCGATTTAAAGAATCATAGATTATTAGAACTGGAATGATCTTATATGTCAGGTTTCCTAATTGATGTTACACCACATACTGGAAAATGGTCTAAATACTTCATTGAATATAGTTTTCCCGGAAGTAACCTCACTTTAGGGTGGAGGGATTAGGAAAGGAACAGGACACAAAGAAAATATGTATTTCTTTTTCTTGTTCAGTCATTTCAGTCACATCTGACTCTTTGTAACCCCATTTGGAGTTTTCTTGGCAAAGATACTGGAGTGGTTTGCCATTTCCTCCTCTAGCTCATTTTACAGATGAGGAAACTGAGGAAAGAAAGGTTAAATGACTTCCCTAGGGCCCCAGAGTTTCTAAGTGTCTGAGGCTAAATTTGAATTCAGATCTTCCTGACTCCTGAGGTTGGTGCTCTATCCACTTGTGACACCTAACTACCCCAAAGTGAAATTAGGATTTAAAAGTGAAATTAGGATTTAAAAAGTGTGTGTGTGTGTGTGTGTGTGTGTGTGTGTGCGTGTGTGTGTGTGTGTGTGTGTGTGTGTGTGTGTAGCTTTTAAGCCCATTGCCTTATACTAAACAATGACTTAATGGATTCAAATTGAATTGAAAAATAAAATCCTTTTCTGGTAAAATTGTTGCATTAGATTGTAAGCTCCTTGAGGGCAGAGACTGTCTTTAGTCTCTTCTTGTATCCACAGCATTTAATACAGTGCCTGGGTATAGTAAATGTTTAATAAATCCTATCTTTCTGAGTTCAAATCTGGTCTTGGACTCAGACACTACCAGCTGAGTGACCCCAGGCATGTTACTTAACTCTGTTTGTCTCACTTTCTCATCTATAAAATGAGCTGGAAAAGGATATGGCAAATCATTTCAGTATCTTTGCCAAGAAAATTCCAAATGGGGTCATGAAGAGTTGGACATGACTGAAAACAAGTGAACAAATAAATATTTATTGATTGATAGATTAATTAATATCCTTGCCTAGGATCAGATTTTTTTCTGTTGTGTAGTCATTTGGGAGCATGAATTCAATCTATCATCTTTCTTAGTTGAGAGAACTGTGAATCAAATTGATAAAAAAAATTACTGTCTTCAGTCACCAAACTAGTTAATTGCAAAGTCAGAACTAGAACATGGAAGTCCTGATTCAAAATTGATTACTTTTACAGTATTCCACAGCTGTACCAGGAAAAATACTATACTAGCCCAAACTGTATTAAATTCCTTCAGCTGAGCCTCCTCACTATAAGAAATAAGCAATATGCACCAGTATAGCAGCACACACTTTCAAACATGGAATTCTTAGTAGGCAACTTCCTTTAAGATTGTCATTGTTCGCTTTACAGTTATAGCAAAATCTAGTCTAAGCTTGACTATTTCAACACTGTATGGGCAGATAGGAAACCCTGAGGGAGTAGAGATGTGTCCAAAATCTAGAAAATATAAAACTTGAAAGCTGATTAAACTATAGCCCCAGAAGGTGAGTATATATCTAAGCCACAGGTAACACATAGAAAAGTTAGACAGGATTCACAGGGACACCTAAAGGTGTTGTGCTTGACCTTATGCCAGTTAGCATTTTTATCAGTGACTTGGATAAAGGCCTAGATAGCATGTTTGCTCAATTTTCAGATGATGTCTATCTGTGAAGGATAAATACGATAGTATATAGATACAGGATTCAACACTTTATTAAAAACTAAATCACAGAGTTAAAGCTAATAAGATTAAATTTTATGTGAATCACTGAAAAAGCTTATAACTGGATGTAATTAACTTACTTCACAAATATGAGGCGGGGAAAGGATAGACTAGGAAGTAGATTGTTTTTGTTTTTGTTTTTTTCTTGAAAGAGTTATATAGACTGAGTGGACAACATGCTCAGTCAAGTGATCTTGTGTAGCTTCTGGGAATAAGGGGATAGGATTGCTGGGCTCTCTTCTTCTCAGACTACATTTGTATTGCAATACTCAGTTCTGGTCACCATATTTTAGGAAAGAAAGATGCTGACAAATTCAAGATCATCTAAGAGATAGCAATCAGCAAGTTGAAAGTACCTCAAGTTCATGCCACTTGAGTATTAGACAAGGGGATATTTAATCTGGAGAAGAAAAGTCTAAAGGAGGCAAGGTATGATAGTTACCCTCAAGTATTTGGAGAGCTCTCATTTGGAGATAAAAGCTACTAAACATATGCTCTTCAGTCCAACAGGGCAATGATAGGAACCACAATAGAAAGTTATATGAGTATAATAGTCTGTTATGAGTGTGTTGTGGAGGGGAAATTTCCCTCCCCACTTCAGATTAGGTATAAATACTATTTCCCATCAGCTATTGAGGTTCCTTTATTGGATGGATGAATTATCTAAATATAGACCAAATCCCATCTTCTACTGAAAGTCTTTCCCAGCCCTTTTGAATGTTAATGCCTTTCTTCTCGCTTTTATTTTCTATTTTTAAAAAATTATCCTGCACATAACTTGTTTGTAACTATTTGTTTCCTTTTTGTTTTGTCGGTTAAATTGTAACCTTTTAGAGAGCAGGGACTATTTTTTGCCTTTTTAAAAAAATCCCCAGCATTTAGCAGGGCCAGACACATAGTAAGCACTTAACAAATATTTGTGACTGACTGACTGACTCACTGGATAGTCTAAAAGGGCACCCTTTCTGCTGACTTGAAAGTGGAAGGATGACTATAAGTTCTGGAAGGCTGACGGGGGAATGAATTTCCCCATACTTGACCAACCCTTAATTTTATAGACTCCAAAGTGAGCCTGTGTCTTGTTTTGAGCTATTTCTTCTTTCTGTCTTCTTTTCTTTGGTGTACATCCTTGTGAGATCTTGAAAGGCAGATGGCACTGCTGTCCTCCCCATGATCCCAAGGAATGGAGTGTCAGCTACCAGAAAACATTTGATGGTAACAGTTTTGTTATCAGCAGGGACAGGGATAGTAATAGAATAGACAAAAGGGAAAGTGGGGCCGACTAAGAGAGAAACCACTGAAAAGAAAATTGCCCACTTGGCGTTGATTCGACTGTATTCAGTGGATGTGCTTATATGTAACCTCATTTTGCAGATGTTCTAACGAGATTTGCATGGTAGCCTCTCATCTGATGGTTGTCTTTCTAGGATTATTTATTGCTTAGTATTTCCTTTCTGTGTGAGGATAAAAGTGCCTCTTCATACCTCATCCATGTGTGTACCAAGGTTAGGTTTTAACATTTTTACTTCCTCTCCCCATATTGGAGGTGCAATAGAATTGTTCCTCAGGAATTAAAGGGAGGATAGAATTAAGAAACTAATTCCTTTATTGTGGAAACATGCATTCTTATAACAATGATTTTAGGGGAACATGGTAGGGGAGAAAAAAATAGAGGGATTAGTGAAAGTTATCAATCTCTTTAGCCTTACCCTTGAAGCACCTGGTTGTATATATATCTGCATATAGACATGTATCTATGTATGTGTATGTACATGCATACATGTATATGTACAAATATATGCATTATGTACTCATTTGCACATACATATCCATGTATATTTCAGCTAAATATGTATAATTATGTATGTAAGCATATACATATATAACACCAATAATATATAAAGTGCATGATATACATTTAACAAGATATTAACAAAATTGCTTGATTTATCTCTGTGCCCTTTTACAGTATTCCTATTTCTGTGTATTTAGAAATATTTTATTGATGCTCTTTTAAAACATATTTATCATTATTCACTAATCCCTGTCACACTCTGCCATAAAATCCCTTGATGTAAAAGTATTTATTCTTCAGAATAAAAGCAATCACTACATTGGTCTTTCTGGGAAAACATATCTCATTCTGCAACTTTCATTTTACCTCTTTGCTGAGAGTTAGGATATATGGGTCATCATCAGACTTTTGAAGCTGGGATTGTCCACTGTTTTCTTCATTGCCCTTGTATCTTTCAAATCTGCTGTCTTTCACATTATCATTGTGGTGTTCAGTTAACTTATTCTCCGGATTCTGTTTGGTTTACTGAGGAACACTATACAATATTCTTCCTGAGCTCCTCTGAATCTGTCATATCTGTCTTTTCTCAGGGTTTAGGAATAGTTCCAGTAGTATATAAGGGCTTCTATAATGGGTTTAAGTTACCCAGACAGATTCTTGTTGGTTGGCTAGTTAGTCAGTAAACTTTTATTAAGCACCTAATATGCATCAGACACTGTTCTAAGAGCTGAACATACAAAAGGAGGCGAAAGACAATTCCTGTCCTCAAGAACTCAAAATCTAATGGGGAAGATAACAAGCAAACATACGTACAAAGTAAGCTATATGCAGGATAAATAGGAAATAACAGAATGAAGACACTCAAATTAAGAGGAAATGGGAAAAAAAACACTTCCTGTAGAAGATCATATTTTACTTGAGACATAAAGGAAGTCAGAGGAGGTAATAGAGAGAGATGAGGAAGAAGGGCATTATTGGCATGGAAAATGACCAAATGAAATGTCTCCAGTAGAGAAATGGAGTGTTTAGTTCGTGGAACTGCAAAGAGGCCAGTGTCATTGGATCAAAGAATACTTGGCAGTAAATAAGGCAGTAAATAAGAAGATTGAAAAGGTCGATGCAGGCTAGATTATGAAGGCTTTGAACACCAGAGAAGTTTGTATTTGATTGATTGATGGAAGTAAAGAAGGGTTACTAGATTTATTGAGTAGGGGAATGTTATGATCAGACCTGTGCTTTAGGAAAGCTACTTTGGTGGTTGAATGGAGGACAGATTGAAGTAGAGGGAGACCTGAGGAAGGCAGATCCACCAGCAGGCGATTGTAATAGTTCAGCCATGAGGTTAGCCATTTTTATAGGGTAAATAGGCAAGAGAAAGCAAATGAGTGAGAAATGTGGAGTTTGAAGAAAAAATAGAAAAAAAATAATATAGGAGAAAGAAATGCTCTTGAGTTAGCTGTCCCACAGCTCATCCTGTCAAGAATGAGAATTTTAGATTCAGAAGTTCCCTACTTTCTGGTAATGATGGAATACTATTGTGGTTCGTTAGACTTTTCCCTGTGCTTGGCAGAGTCATTCACAGTATTTGATACTAGAATTAGAATTTGATGAGTTTCTGCTTCTTTGAGTTTTCACCCTTCTGCCCTGGGAGCAACCATATAGAGTTCAAGATTCTCCCATCTAGAGGGGGTGGAGCCAAGATGGCGGAGTAGAAACAGCGTGTCCAAGCCACTCTCCCCCCAGATCACCTCCAAAATATATAAAAGGGGACTCTGAACAACTTCTGGAGCCCCAGCACCCACAGAACGACACAGAGAAGCTAACCTCCTGCTGAGGACAGCCCAGCAGCCCTGCAGGAAGGACCAGAGCAACACTCTGGGAGCAGGCAGCGCTCTGGGAGCCAGCAGTGCAGCACACAGCACACAGAGAGACGAGCCCAAGTCCGTGAGAGGTTTTAGCCCCAGGGCGGCCCAGGCCAACAAGCGGCTTGAGGGACCCCAGAACACCAGCAGCTGTGGCGATTCCAGAATTATCAACACAGACATGCCTAGGACAAAGTGAGAGGTTAGTGCCCTATGGACTTTGGGACCGGTATTTTGGGAAATGTGTCAGCTCCCTCCCCTGGGGGCTAGAAGCCACTGAGTAGACACGCCATTTTGTAGTTTTCAGAGGCAGCTCCAGCTCCTGGCCTGCAAACTGTAGGGAGATCCAGCGATCAGTCTTGGGGGGGTAATCATTCTTGCTTTAACCTCCATGGATCTGGATTGTGATCTGGGGTGGAGGTCGTGGGTGGGTTTCCAGCTTGCCAGAAACAGAAGTTGTCCCCCACACGTTCGGGATGAAAATTCCCCTGTCTGGTGGCAGAGCCATAGTGTGGCCACAAGCCCAAAAGTCAAGTAATTAAGTGGCAACATGCCAAGGCAAAGGAAACAAATTAAACAGAAAGATGCAACCTTAGACTCCTAATTTGGGGGCAAAGAGGATCGAAGCATGGAATAGTCAGAGGACTGTGAGGTCAGAAATCCTGCTCCAAAAGCCCCAAAGGAATATATGAGCGGGTTACAGGCAATAGAGGACCTTAAGAAGGACTTTAAAAATCAAATAAGAGCAGTGGAGGAAAAATTGGGAAGAGAAATGAGAAGGAGGCAGGAAAAGTATGAAATGAGGGTCAACAGCCTGACTGAGGAAAACAACACCTTAAAAAATAGACTAACTCAAATGGCAAAGGAGGCCCAAAAGGGCAATGAGGAGAAGAATGCCTTAAAAAGTCTAATTTGCCAGATGGAAAAAGAATCTCAAAAGTTCACTGAGGAGATTCATTCCTTCAGAGTTAGACTGGAGCAAATGGAAGCTAATGACTTTATGAGAAATCAAGATGCTGTTAAGCAGATCCAAACAAATGAAAGAATAGAAGGCAATGTGAAATATCTCATGGGAAAATCCACTGACCTGGGAAATAGATCCAGGAGAGACAATTTAAAAATTATTGGACTACCTGAAAGCCATGATCAAAGAAAGAACCTAGAAATCACCCTTCAAGAAATTCTCAAGGAAAATTGCCCTGATGTTTTAGATCCAGAGGGCAAAATAGAGGTTGAAAGAATCCACCAATCACCTCCTGAAAAAGATCCCAAAAAGAAAACTCCCAGGAATATTATAGCCAGGTTCCAGAATCCCCAGATCAAGGAGAAAATACTACAAGCAGCCAGGAAGAAACATTTTCAATATTGTGGAAACACAATCAGAATAGCCCAGGACCTGGCAGCTTCTACACTGAGGGATTGAAGGGCATGGAATATGATATTCCAGAGGGCAAAAGAGCTGGGAATGAACCCAAGGGTCACCTACCCAGCAAAACTGAGTATTTTGTTTCAGGGGAAAATATGGTCATTCAGTGGAATAGAGGACTTTCAAGCATTCTTGAGGAAAAAACCAGAGTTGAATAGAAAATTTGACATCCAGACACAAGAAGGAAGAGATGCCTGAGAAGGTAATCAGGGGAAAGAAATCCAAAGGAACTCATCAAAGTTGAACTATTTACATTCCTATATGGAAAAGCAATAAGTGTGACTGATGATATCTTTCTCACTATGAAAATAATGGAAGAAGGGTTTATGGTCATATGAATACATGTGTGAATGTGTGTATATATGTTTACAGTTATATATGGATAGAAGGCATAGGTTGAATTTGTTGGGAAGGGAGGATACTCAAGGGGTGAAATTATGAGGTGAGAGAGGAAAGTGGCAAGAGGAGATGGGGAGACACAGGGTAGGGTAAACTATCTCATGTGGAAGAAGGAAGGGAAGAGGCTGCAAGGGAGGGGAAGAATAGGAAGGCAAAAAGGCAAAACCACATTCTCATTGAATTTGGTTCAGGGAGAGAATGACATACATACTAAATGGGATATCCCAACCTGCAGCAGAATAGGGAGAAGGGGGATGAGAGGAGGGATGATAGATGGGAGGGCATTCTTGGGGGGAGGGGAGGTTGGAAGTACCCACTATAGAAGAGGGACAGGATCAAGTACAGAATGGACCAGGTGGGGGGTGAGATGAGTGGGAGGGAATTATAAGCAGCCTTGTACAATATATCTACTATGGTAACCTTTTGCATAGCTAGACATGTACAACCTATACTGAATTACTTATCTTCCCAAAGGGAATGGGTGGCAAGGGAGGAATGGAATGGATCTGAAATTCGAGGTCTTAAAATTAAATGTTTCAAATATATATAAATACTATTATTAATACTCTTTTGCTTTTAATTGGGAGATAACATGTGCGGGCATTAGAACACAGAGATTCACTTTCCTCTAATGGAAAAGTCGAAGTGGGTATGGGAGAAGATATGGGAGAGAGCAGGTTGGAGGAAGGGATATCTTGTGGGACTGCTATTCTGGGAGAGTGGGTAGGGGAAAAACAGGGGGGCAAATAATGGTACCTCAAAATCTGGTGGAAATGAATGATGTAAAACAGAAGTTAATAAAGCATTTGTTTAAAAAAAAAAGATTCTCCCATCTATGAGCCAGAATTAATGGCAACCTTGAGGAATATTGAGCAATAACACATTTTTTGCTCACCTGATGAACAGGTTCCTAATTCACCCTCTTTCTATTACACTAAATAGAGATGGGATGGATTTGCAACCTATCCCAGAAATCATTTGGCTGTAGCCTATATCTGTTGAAAGAGTTTGATATTTAACTTGTTTTGATATTATTTCCCCTTAATTGAAATTTTAATTGTCTTTTTTTTTCACTATGATGATACATGCCATGTTATTAATATTAGCTGTTTTGGGGGAAAGGATACTAGGGAGAAAAACTTGGGCTTGAAGTAAGATGTAGAGTAGAAATGAATCAAATCAGGATCTAGGGAATTGAAAGTAATCTTTAGATAGTGCCACCCAGGAGACTAGGCCTTTTGTCCCTTCTGTTATCTTCTTTCAGTCATTATAAACATTGGTTGAGAATTTATGTTATTGTAGTAGCAATATGGAGTAATATGAAAGATTTCTGATCTTAGACTCCTGAGGCTGGGGTTTGAGTCCAGGGTGCTACATTCTAGAACTGTGATCAATTTCAACTCTCTGAGGCTCAATATTTTTTTCTGTAAAATGAGTGTTAATAATAATTCTTATCTACATACTTAATAAAGTAATGGTGAGGAAAAGCGATTTGTGCTAAAGAAACTAATTCTAGGACTAATTTCTCTAAATGTAGTAATATAAGTTATTACAAAGAATGAAGTCATTTAACAAAATTTTATTGATATTTTATATTGCCTAAATTTCCTCTATATTTCTCTTCTTTCCCCTTTCTCCTTTCCCTCCAAGAGACCCATACCTTATAATGAAGAATTTTTTTTAAGAAAGAAGGAAAAAAGAATTTCAGCAAACCTGTTCAATATAGTGGGAACGAATTTGTCATTATATGCAACGTGTTACACCCATTACTCCACTACAGGAACATATACTTCTTCAGAGGAGCTGGGATGGTGGGTATGGGGATGAGAAGAACGTCTTTTTTTTACTGTGTAGGTGAAGAGGAAAAGGAAAGAAGGTAGCCAAATATTCTTCCTGGATAAATAGAAATGTTCTCACTGAATCCTTTTGTCCCTTTACTGTGAAAACCTCATCTCTCTTGTGGAGCAAAGGCAGATGGGCCTGACCAAGCTGGAGAGCCCCAGCAGCTCTTCCACAGTTAATTTGCAGCTCCCAGAAGGTTGTGAATTCAGCCTCCTCCCACAGCCCCTCTGCCAGTCTGTAAGGCAAACACATCAGCTTGATAGATAATCAACATCTTTGCATAAAAGGAAAGAGTGGCCCCCTCCCAGCACAGCTGGGTATGAGAGAACTGTGGCTTCCTCAGAGAGGATTTTTTTCCTTAAGTAGACTGCACCCCGCTGTCTTTTGGCACTGCCATCTTCAGTGTAATTCCCTCCCACAGCAGGCCTGCTGCTAAAAGCAGACACAAGAGTCAGCACTTTCCTGCCCATTCAGGCAGCCTGTGTGGAGGGACAGAGTCTCTGCAAGCTGTGGCCTCCCTAGGAGTGAGAGGCAGTATTAGAAAGACTGGGAGTCAAAAGAAAATGCAGGGTGCAAGAGGGTTGTGGGTGTGGAGATTAGAATGAAGAGATGATGCAGGGTGTTTCACCAAGACTGAGGAACAGAACATAGTGCTAGATTTGGGGTCATAGGAACTGAGTTCTAATTCTAGATCCTTCATTCAAAAATCGTGTAATTTTGAGCAAAAAGCTTTATTTGGGGTTCTGTAGGGATCAAAAGAAAGGTTGCTAAAACTGGATTCAGAGGATTTAGGTTCATTTTTAAGCTTTTCTACTTACTGTTTATATAGCCTTAGTTTTGTTTTCCTCATGGCCAGCTAGGTGGCCCAGTGGATAGAGCACTGTACCTGGAGTCAGGAAGATTCAAGTTCAAATCTGATCTCAGACACTTGCTCTGTGACCTTGGACAAATGACTTAACCCTGTTTGCCTCAGTTTCCTCATCTGTAAAATGAGTTGGAGAAGGAAATGGCAAAGTACTCCAGTATCTTTGCCAAGAAAATCCTATATGGAGTTATAAACAATCAGAAAGTACTGAAAAACAAGAAAACATTTTCCTTATCTCAAAAATAATGAGATTAGACTGTTGTTGCTCAGTCCTGACAGCTAAGGATGCAGACCTTCTGGGGAGAGAGACAGGCATGAATGGTATAGTATGGGGTAGTCCAATTTTCTTGGAATATCAGAATACACATTTCATGAGAGGTTGGAATTGTCTAATAGGGAGCCTTGACTATCATGCAAATGAATATGACCTTTTCTCTGTAATAATAATGTCACATTTATATGATATTTTACAGTTTACAAATTGTACCCCTCAAAACAATAAAATAATAAAATTGTATCAAGCCTATCTCATAGGGAAGAAAAAATGAGGCTGAGAGAGACTAAACTGACTTGCTCAGGGGTCACCCAGCTAATTAGTGGCAAAGCTGGGAGTTGAACTTTGATTTTGCCAATTTAAATCTAGTTCTCTTTTTATGTCAAGTAGTCTAGCCTCTTTTGGCAAAAGTGAGTCATTGATGGTTTTTGAATAACACAATAGCATGTTCACATCTGTGCATTTTATAGATTAAACAGTCAAATGCCTTAAGGATAGATTATAGAAGGGAGAGATTGAATGGAAGAGAATAATTCATGAAAAGGGAATGAGGGTCTCACCTTCAGTGATAAAAAAGGCACATTGACTAAAAGGGGAAAATGTCATGGTAGGAAAGGAAACAGAAGAAATGAGGGTGGTGCTTGAATTATTAGAAAAATGATCACAGAATCCAGTTTCCTATATTGTACTCTAGGAGAAAATTTTTTTCTAGGAGAAAAATGTTGCTAGGACAAAATGCCATGGCTGATGAGAATCTACCCTGGGAGTTGATAACTCTTCTTTGGGTGTATCTCTGAGAAGGGAATAAAGAATGGAGAATGTTGGAACAGGACCAGCTGTATGAGTATGCCAGATAGACAGCTAATCTATGATGTGATTTGAAGAGTATTAAGATATTCCTCAAACCCCTAAGCAACGCCACTTTTTGTATCTCAAAAGTCTAAAGTTTGACTAGTAGAGCAATCTCTTTATACTAAGAGATTATGCCCCATCAAAAGAGATAGGGTCATAGATTTAGGGTTGGAAGAGATCTTGTGTGTCATCTAGTCCAAATACTACATTTTCTAGGTGAGTCAACTCAGGATTAGAGAAATTAAATCAGTTTATACATGTCATACTATATCAACTAGAATTCAAGTCCCCTGATATTCTTTATTTGTTCCACCTATAATTATTTTTAATAATACAGGGCATTCCTTTTAGAAATGAACTAAGACTTTTGGGAAACTCTGAATATACAATATACTCAGAAGGAATAAATGTCATTCATACCAAAAAAGCATCATTCTGACAAGTTCAACACATTGTTTCATGTGTACACCAAAAGAAATCATTCACATTTTAAGATCATCTCTTCCACATAATTTCTAATTTTCAATGTTTTTGATCCCTTTTCTTCCTCAATTGAATAGAAAAGGAAAGTCATCTTCCAAATCAATGGTCCTATGAGGTAACTCTTTTTATTTTTATGAGGTAATTCTTTTTATTTATATGAGGTAATTCTTTTTATTTATTTATTTATTTTTAATTTTCAGAATTCATTTCCAAAAGATTTTGAGTTACAAATTTTCTCCCTATCTTTCCCCTGCTCCCCACCCCAAGACAGAAAGCATACTCCTTCCCCCAATCTGCTTTTTCTCATATCCTCCCCCATTCCCCCTTTAATTTTCTAGTAGGCCAAGATGGATTTCTATACCCAAGTGCCTATGTATCTTATTTTCCCATTGCATGTACAAAAACAATTTTTTTTAACAATTGTTTTTAACACTTTGATTTCTAGATTCTTTCCCTTCTTCCCTCCTCACCCACCCCCACTGGGAAGATAAGCAATTCAATATAGGTTGTACATGGGTAGTTATGCAAAACATTTCCATAATAGTTATATTGCGAAAGACTATATTTCTCCCCATCCAATCCCACCCCCCACTTATTATATTTTCTACTTTGACCCTGTCCCTTTTCAAAAGTGTTTGCTCTTAACTACCCTCTTCCCTAATCTTCCCTACCTTCTATCATCCCCCCTCTTATCCCCTTCCCCTCTACTTTCCTGTAGGGTAAGATACCCAACTGAGTGTGTGTTATTCCTTCCTTAAGCCAAATTCAGTGAGAGTAAGGTTGACTCATTCCCTTTCACCTTCCTGCTCTTCCCCTCTATTGTGACAGTTTTCTGTAATGAAATGCAGATTTGAAGATCTTCACTGCCCCTAGGCCCTTTGATTGGTTTAAGTGACTCTGAGAACCTTCTTTAATTTGAAAATATACTCTGCCCCCTAAGAGGCTAAATGTGGTCACATGGAGCCTGTGGTAGGAGGCTTGGTTTTCAGGAATGACCACACCTTGATGCTGTGTGATTGATTGGGCCAAGAGGGTGGTTACATTCTCTGAGCCAGGAGAAAGCTATATAAACCCTGATGGGAGGCTTTGCTTTGGGGCTCACTTTGAGAAGTTTTGTGTGATTTGAACAGAGGAGACTCTGGGAAGCTGTTGAAAGCCTCCCGGCTTTGAAAACCCAGATGTTGATGCTTCCCTCTCTGGTAACTGTGATTTGGTATTGATGATGGTTGGACAATTTGGAAGCCTGTCTGTTTGATCTGTTTGTATACTTTGAAGTTCAGGGTGCTGACCTTTTCCCCCTGAACTAGGTAATATATGTTTGATTGATTAAAGTGAGCTTGTTAACTGATTTTGAGTTGCTTTCCTTTACAAAAGCAGATCTAAGAACCTGTGTTGGCAGCCACTCTGTAGATGCTGGGGTGCTTGCTGCTACATTTTCTCTTGCCTCTTTTACGTGAGATAATTTACCCTATTCTACCTCTCCCTTTCTCCTCTCATTATATTCCTCTCTCACCTCTGACTTTTATTTTTTAGATATCATCCCTTCATATTCAACTGATCCTCTGCCCTCTATGTATACATGTACACATATATACACACACACTCACATGTATTTATACACACATACCCTTCCTATAAATATATATGTATATATACATATATATGTATACATATATATTCCCTTCAACTATCCTCATAGTGAGAAAAGTTTCATGAGTTACATGTATTATTTTTCCATGTAGGAATGTAAATAGTTCAACTTTAATAAGTTCCTTATGATTTCTTTTTCCTGTTAACCTTCTCCTGCTTCTCTTGCTTATATTTGAAATTCAAATTTTCTGTTCAGCTCTGTTTTTTTCATCAAGAATACTTGAAAGGGGGCGGCTAGGTGGTGCAGTGAATAGAGCGCCGGGCCTGGAGTCAGAAGGACCTGAGTTCGGAGCCGGCCTCAGACACTTAATCCACACAAACAAAAACCTAACCGTGTAACCTTGGGCAAGTTACTTAACCCCAATTGCCCTAAAGGGGCAGCTAGGTGGCGCAGTGAGTAAGAGCGAAGGCCTCGGAGTTGGGATGACCCAAGATCAAATCCGGCCTCAGAAAATGAGCACCCACACATAAATAATGACTATCCATGTAACCTTGAGCAAGTTACTTAACCCCAATTGCTTTTTAAAAAAAAATAAAAAAAAAGAATACTTGAAAGTCCTCTATTTCATTGAATGACCATATTTTCCCCTGAAGCATTATACTCAGTTTTGCTGGATAGGTAATTCTTGGTTTTAATCCTTGCTCCTTTGACCTCTGGAATATCACATTCCAAGCCCTTCGATCTCTTAGTGTAGAAGCTGTTAGATCTTGTGTTATCCTGATTGTATTTCCACAATATTCAAATTGTTTCTTCCTGGCAGCTTGTAATGTTTTCTCCTTGATCTGGAAACTCTGGAATATGGCTATGATATTCCTAGGAGTTTTCTTTTTGGGATCTTTTTGATATATATATTTGTTTTTGCAGGGCAAGGTAGGGCAATTGGGGTTAATGAATCTCTCAAGGCCACATGCCTAGTATTGTGTTAAGTGTCTGAGGCAGGATTTGAGCTCAGGTCCTCCTGATTCCAGGGCCAGTGCTCTATTCACTGCATTAACTAGCTGTCCCATTGGGATCTTTTTCAAGAGATGATTTTTGAATTCTTTCAAATTTTGATTTGCCCTCTGATTCTAGAATACCAGGGCAATTTTCCTTGAGAATTCCTTGAAGGATGATGTTGAGCCTTTTTTTTTTTTTGATCGTGGCTTTCAGATAGTCCAATTATGGATAAGCATTGGTAGAAAGAGTTTCTCACTGTGCATCATTTATACCTCTTATATAACAGATTCTGTCACCTTCCTCAAAAAAAAACAACAACATAGCTTCAATGATAGAGAAACATTAATTACAGACATGCAAAATTCCCAGTTAAGAACTGAAATACAGGGGTGTGGGGGGAGAGGGGGCAAGTCAAGATGGTGGAGTAGAGGCAGGAACTTGTTATGAACTCCCACTCCAACCACCTCCAATACCTGTAAAATATGACTCTAAACAAATTTTATAGCTACAGAACACACAAAGTGACAGAGAGCAACAAATCTCCCACTGAAGGCAGCTTGGCAGGCCAACAGGAAGGGTCTATTGTACAGGGCTGGGAGCTAAGCACAGTCCCGCATGAGCCACATAGTCCCAGACCCCTGGCTGCCCTGACCAGCAGGCCACACTGGCTACTGCAGACTTCATGAGAGTGAATTGCCAGCAGCTTCGATGGTTTCCAGACTTCTCAACCCATAAACGCCAAAGACAAAGAAAAAGTCAGTGAAGAACTCTGTTGGAATTGGGTAATGGAAGAAGTGTGTTCTTGCCCCTGGCCCCTGGGTGAGTGGGGTGGAAGCATGGCAACTGCAGCTACTGCTATGTGGCTGCCTCTGGAGCTCCTGGCCTGCAGAGTGTAGTGGGACCAATCAACCATTCAGAGGGTAATCACCCTTGCTTTGACATGTTTGGATCTGTATCACAGTCTTGGGTGGTGGTCCTGGGGTATATAGCCTTTGTGCCAGAGCTTGGGGTGTCTATAGAGAGGGTGCTCTCCTCATTGCTCTGACAACATTTGCAAAAACCCCAGCAATTTGGGACATACCTCTCTACTCTGGAAGCAGAGTTCTATAGTGGCAAAGAGGGCAAAAGTCAAGTAATTGGCTAACAAGATGAGGAAACAGAGGAAGTACAATCAGACCATAGAAACCTTTTTTGGGGACCAAAAAGGATTAAAATATGGAACCAGTAGAAGTGAACAAAGTCAAAACTCCTGCAACAAAAGCTTCCAAGAAAAATATTAATTGATTACAGGCCATGGAAGAGCTCAAGAAGGATTTTAAAAATCAAGTAAGAGATATAGAAAAAGTATTGAGAAGAGAAATGAGAATGATGCAAGAAAATCATGAAAAGCAAGTCAACAGCCTGCTAAAGGATACTCCAAAAAATACTGAAGAAAACAATACCTTAAAAATAGGCTAATTCAAATGGCAAAAGAGGCTCAAAAAGGCAATGAGGAGAAGAGTGCCTTAAAAAGCTAAATTGGCCAGATGGAAAAAGAATTTCAAAAAATCATTGAATAGAATAATTCCTTTAAAATTAGATTGGAGCAAATGGAAGCTTATGACTTTCTGAAAAATCAAGATACTATAAAATAGATCCAAACAAATAAAAAAAAATAGAAGGCAATATGAAATAGCTCATGGAAAAACAACTAACCTGGAAAATAGATCCAGGAGAGATCATTTTAAAATTATTGAACTATCTGAAAGACATTATAAAAAAGAGTCTAGAAATCATCCTTTAAGAAATTCTCAAGGAAAATTGCACTGATATTCTAGAACCAGAGGGCAAAATAGAAATTGAAAGAATTCACCCATCACCTCTTGAAAAAGATCCCCAAAATAAAACTCCTAGGAATATTATAGCCAAAATCCAGAGTTCCCAGGTCAGGGAGATAATATTACAAGCTGCTATGAAGAAATAAATAATTTGAGTATTGTGGAAAGACAATCAGGATAACACAAGACTTAGCAGCTTCTGGTAAGACTAAGGGATCAAAGGTCTTGGAGTATGATATTCTGGAGATCAAAGGAGCTAAGGTTAAAACCAATTAAATGTTGATTGTCAATATAGTAGAGTTTGGATTGGCTATTTTTTAGACAAACTATTAAAGATTTTACAAGGTATTAACTTCTACTCATATCCCAGATCTGCCTCCACATTATTTTATGTAAGAATTTTTGACTAATTGAGATAAGGGCATAATAGTGAAGAACACATTTGATGGCAATAACTAGCTGAGCTTTCACTTATAACTAGGCCAGACAGTTAATGTTTTATCTCTGCTGTGTAGCATGGTGATTATTGGCAGCTAACATAGTTAATTGAGAAAGAAAACAGGAGCACTGAAGTACCCTTCTATTTGGTTTCCCAAGTAAGAAAAAATAATTCCAGGGCAGTAATTTTGCAGGATGTAAAAGTAAAGACAATATGGTATAGTGGATAGGAAAGGGGACTTCAAATAAGCAAGATGTGGGTTTAAACCTTACATTAGATACTTATCAGCTTTGTGACCTGGGAAAGTCATTTATCTTTAATAGCTTTTGTTTCCACATCTGTATAGTGAACATAACAATAGCAGCTATCACACTGAACTATTGTGAGGATAAAATGAAAGAATATTTGTAGAATGCTGTAACACTTGAACTGCTATGTCAGTTATTATTAATAAGCAATTTTTATTCTGATTGTAGATCATAGAAAAAAGCAAGACGACATAAAGGAAAAAGGATAGGACAAAATTATATAAAGGAGGATAATGTCCAAATGTATATTACCATTTGGATGTTCTACTCACATTTAACACGTCCAAATAAATTTATCATCATTATCCTTAAAATATCTCCTTGTTCTAACTTCCCCTTTTTTGCTTAAGGGTCCATTATTTCCCCATTCCCCCAAGTTTGAAATTTGGAGTCATCTTTGAAATTCCCTTCTTCCCTATCTCTTATACCTCATCAGATGGTCACTGATTCTGCCTCTGAAATATCTCTCACATTATTCCCTTACGTTGTACTCCTTTTGCCATTATTTTGATGTTAAGGCCCTCCTTGTCTCTTGTCTAGCAGTACCAGATCTCAAACAACATAATAAACCATCAATCACAAAAGCAGTTTTGTACTAGATAAGAAATAGAATAGCTGATCAATGGAATAATTTAGGTATACATTGTACAGAAACAAATGGGCACAGTAAAGTTTATAGTTTAATAAACAGCTGTTGGGAGAAGGACTCATTATTTGATTTAAAAAAAAACTGCTGGGAAAACTGGAAAGCAGTCTACCAGAAACTAGGGAGAAAACAAAGTTTCATTGCTTGAAAAGTGTACATGATTTAGACGTTAAAGGGTGATATCAGAAGATAATTATGGGAGCCTGGAAGAAATTACTTGGGGGAGGAATTCTTGACCAAAAAAGAGGTAAAGAGTTTCACAGAAGGTGAACTGGGTAATTTTTATTACATAAAATTAAAATGTTCTTGCACAAACAAAACCAGTGTAGTCAGAATTAGAAGAAGAAAAGGAAGAAAATGAGGGAAAATAGCAAGTTTCTTAGGTAAAGGTTTCATTTCTCAAATATACAGAAAATTGAACCAAATTTATTTTTCAAAAAAAAGTCATACACCAAATGGTAAGCGGTCAAAAGACATGAAATCAAAACTACAAATGAATACATTAAAAAGCTCTAAATCATTAATAATTAGACAAATGAAAATTAAAACAATTCTGAGGTAGCACTTCATACCTCTCAGATTAGCTAAAATGAGAGAAATTGGAAATGAAAATGCTGGAGGGTATGTGAAAAAATTGGGGTACTAATACACCATTGGTGGAATTGTGAATTGATCCAACCATTGTAGAGAACAATTTAGAACTATGCCTAAAGACCATAAAATTGTGCAGACTTTTTGATCCCCACAAACCATTACTGAGTCTATAAACCAATGAGATTAAATAAAAAGGAAAAGGACCATATGTGCAAAAATATTCATTACAGATCTTTCTGTGGTGGCAAAGAATTGGAAACTGAGGTGATGCCCATCAACTGGGGAATGACTGAGCAAGAAATCTGGGATAAAAAAAAAAGCTGGGAGGACATATACAAACTAATGCACCCTGAAGTGAACAGAATCAGGAGAACATTGTGAACAGTAACAGCAATAGACTTCACTACTCTGATCAATGCAATCATCCAAGACAGTTCCAAAGGGCTCCTGATGATAAATCAAGATAGAACACTGATGGATTTAGAGTGCAGATTGGGGTACATTTTTATCTTTTCTTCTTACTTTCTCCCCACCACACTCTAGAAGATGGATAATTTAGAAATATTTTACGTAACTTCATTTGCATAATAAATATCATATTGTTTGCCTTTTCTATGGATGGGGGATGAGGAGGAGGAAGATAAGGTGAAACAGAAAATAAAAATAAAAATTTAAAAAGGAATTAAATATTCTTAACCTTTTTTCTTCTATTATGAACATGACATTTTTTTCTCCCCTCAATGCCCTATTGTATTACTGGGCAAATAGTAGGTTTTTATTCCACAAAGGTTAGTAATTAATTATTTCTGAATATTTTTTTTTTGGACATACAAAAACTGTATTCCATCATTAGTCATTCTGCACCCAGTGTAATTATCTTAATAAACAACATTTTACATTGATTGAGAGTTTAACATATATCATATGAATAAAGATTGGAAAAATGTAGTTCTGCCGGGTTTCAACTCCATAGAACAAAATACCTTTTGGGTTTACTGGCTAGATTTCTTTCTTAAAGACTGAGTCTTAAACTCAATTCACTCTGACTCTAATTGACTGATTAACAATAGGTCTCAGTCCAAATACCATTTACTAGCCCCCAAACCTCCAAGAGAATTTAAATGGTAATTGTATCTCTTCTGTCCAGAAACCCTGATGGTTTTCCCTTCCAAGACAGTTACTGTTGTTGTTATGTTTTTTTTTTTAATTTTTTATTATTATTAAGTAAAAGGGGCCATTTCTTGACCCATTTCTTACTTGTAGCCTTAATTACTGAATGGGTGTTGCCTTAGTCAAAAGGAGAACCACTTGCAAGTTACAGCATAAAATTTCTGATGTCTTGGGAGAATGAAGGACAAATAACAACATTGTATAGGCCTACTCACAGGACTTTTATAAGGATAAAATAATATGATAATACGTATGTACATACACATATGCTTGTGTATGTAACCACGTTATTTTATGATTATGACCTCTAAACTATATACATACATACATGTATGTATGTATTATCTAAACTGTGAATGTCAGCTATCTTAGTATCAACTTAGACTTAAGAGCAGAACTTCTGCTACAATCCTCAATTCCCTCCTTAAATTTAATTTTGATGAATTTTTAAATGAATTCCTCATACTTTGAGAGTGTTTTCTTTTTACTTTCTGAACTCCATATTGAATTCATATTGTAAGTGACCTTGATATTGAGAAAACTCATTCCCTGAAGTGTGGCTATGTTCTTTTAATTACCCATCACTTGCTGGGACCAAAGTTGTTCTTTTGGTGAAAATTTTAACAATTATTATAATATTTTTCATTTACAAACAATGCTAAATATAGAACTGATTTGCTCCTATTAAAATACATACTCCTTTAAAAAGAAAACTAATACTTAAAAAAAAACCTGAAATGCAAACAATTAATAAATGATTTCTGATGTATTGATTTCCATCTCCACAACCAGGAAGGGGAAACTGATACTCTGCTACGAGACACTAAATTATAGAATGTACAGGTTTAATGTGTGTATTCCTTCAGCAACCTAGAAAAAAAAAACTATAAAAACTAATTTCCAATATTGCTTAACAAAATTGTTTTAAACTACTCAGTTTTATTTTTCTCATCATAAAATATAGAATTTGAGGATAGTTCTGTGCAGTTTGCCTAAATCATAGATTTTTTTTTTGTCCCAGACACAATAATTCCTAGTTCAATCTATTCTTATTGTATCAATGAAGCAATTCTCTGTCAAGTTGGCTTCACATTATCTGAATATAGTACTAATATTATTCATCGGTCCAATAAGGAATAATTAATGAAAATAAATGGGTTATATTTAGGGGAATCTATAAATGGTTTCATCTAGAATCACTAGAATTACTAAAAAATATTAGAATATCTAATAAAATTTTAATGTAAGCCAGGTCATATAAGGGTTTCTTTCATTGTGGTTAAAATAGTTGCTAATTGCTGTTTTGTTTTTAAGGAAGAATTTCATCATAGCCCAATAATTTTAACAATAACATATGAAGTTCCAAAAAACCAAATAATGTAACATGCTAGAAATAATTTCATTTTCTCAATGAGAAATTGAATTTAATTAAGCCTAGGCCTGAATATTTTGAAATACATATTTTTTAACTGTTCACAAAGCCCTACTTAGCATCAGACATTTGGAATGTCATTCTTTAGGAACATTAGATTTATTATCTGATTCATTTGCAAAAGGAAAGGAACACTTTTGCACTGAATCACTCAAAGCAGAAATCATTTTTAAGGTAATGAAGTCTTCAGAATTGCTTAAATAATGTTGAGGAGAAAAAAAAATCAAAGAAAGTAACCACAAATACATTTCCACATATAAACATTATTAAAGATGAATAAATTGAGGGTCAATATTTATGTTTTTTTAGTTTTATATGAATATGTATTATAATTGTAACAAACAGAATGTCAATCTTAAACTGTATTTTTAGCTACATATAAGGACTGCTAATTATTTATTTCTAAGTAAGTTGGAAAATTATGATATGATCAAACACTATAGTACAGAGGGAGGCACTGCGGTATTTTTGAAAAAAATAAAAATAAAAACCCAAACCTCCAGCTGTAGAATCAGAGAATCTCCATACTGTCCCTTATGTTTAATACAATCCTCTTGGGCCTTATTTTCCTCATCTGTTAATTGAGGAATGGATGTAGAGTTCATTTTCCTAAATGATCTTTGGAGTTCTTTTAGCTAAACATTGGTGATATGAAGACAACAGTGAAAATAGCACCTGTTTTTCAGAGTTTCCAATGGACATTGTCTGTCGATTACACACATACATAGTTAGTTACCAGAGAGAAAGAAGCCCCAACAATGGAGGTTCAAAGCTGGGGGACTCAACAGCTACCCTGAGTCTCATCTGGCCAAATCACACAACTCTTCCAATAAGTGAGCCCCAAAGCCAAACATCATCTCAGAGTGCATATATACCCTTCTCAAGGGTCAGAGGACATCACAACCTTTGTGACCCACTGACTAATTACAAAGTGACAAAAGGTGTGGGCCTTCCTGAAAAACAAGCCTCCTCTAAGCTAATTTCTCTTGTTGGGTTCCAAGTGAGGTCCATTACGGGACAGGGAAAATTTCAAATTCCTTAGACCTATTGAGAGTCAGAGAAGATCTTTAAATCCCCTTACCATTACACCAAAACATATAGAGCAAGGCCAGAAAGCAGAATAACAGACATCAAAAAGAGCAAAGGAAATAAAATGCTTTGATTGTTTTTTCAATGAAAATTAACCATTTTGTGGGTTGTTGGTTTTAATCAAAACTGCCTTCAAGAAATGTAATATCTCTGTGTAGATAAAGGGACATTCAAAGTTATCTCATTCAGTGAGCATGCATGCTGGATTTGGAATCAGAAAATCCTTGCACTTCCACTTACTCCCTCTGTGTTCTCCCATGACTTGTTTATCCTCTCGTGGTCTCAATTGCTTCGTCTGTAAAAATTAAAGGGTGGTAATAACTGGCCTTAGAAGTCCCTCTTAGCTCAAATTCAAAATGCAGGACATTTGGGACATTATTCTGTAACCTTAGACTTTATTAACAATTTCACATTTAAATGTTATTGAGAATGATATAGTCCTGTTTGTCCAAACCATATTCTTTTCCATAACCTACAGCCAGAATCATGAATGCAATTAACTAAATTTTTCAGTAGCAGTTAAAGAATTCTCTCAATGGGTTATATAATCAGACTAATTGATGTGTCACCATATATAGAAATTATGTTGAAATCCAGAAATGTGAATAGTACTGCTTTAAAAGTGGTAGGAATTATATTTTGCTAATTATGCTTTACCCCTATACTCCAGACTTTTAAAGTGATTAAGATGCACAATGGCATAAATATTGCATAAATATTCTCTACACGTTCAGAGTTCATGGAGTGGAAATGTTTGGACTGAATCAGATAAGAAAGATTAGTCATACTATAGATCAGATAACAGAAAATGGCCGCCTCTCAAAGCTCCAACCTGTAAACTTCCTTCAGTATCTAACAACAGGAAAAATAGCATATAAGGTTGCTGCCTGGTGAGAAGTCCCAGTACCAGCCTAACTTTAATTAAATTTATGAGGACAGGAGGTATTTTATAGCCTTCTTCCCCTTATCCCACAGCTGAAGTCCTTTATCCAGATGGAGGATATCTCTTTCTTCTTTCCTTGCATATAACATGCCAGTTCTCTATGAACTTCTGTTTCCCAGCCAGTTTGTTGCAAAGCTGGGGGCACTGGGGTCTCAGAAGCAGTATAATGACACGTCTTCACTGAAGGGCAGAGGAAGAGTCCATACTTCCTTAGTGGTGATTTAAAGACCACAGGAAGAAGGTTACAAAACTAGGGTAGGAGAAATCTCTGTCTTTAAGGTCAGAGCAGAGCTCAGAATTCAAGTAGAGACTCATTTACAGGGATCCTATCTTAGGCATGGAGTTAGGATGTAAGATTAAAAAAATAGGACCAAGTAATATTGGATCAGAATTAGCCAGGGAATTTTTATACACTTTTTATGACAAGGGTCAGATAAATGATCCTGGATTAATATATGAAATGAAGCTCAACAGTCATCTAGTGCAATCTTTAATTTAGAAGAGAAACTGAGGCACAGAGAGGCTAAGTGAGAACATAGGATAGGAAGAGAGAATGAAGGAAAGAGAGAACAAGTACAGACAGGCAGCATCTGACACAGGAAGCTCCTGACATTGAAAAACAGTTTATCTTTTGTTTGCAAACCAGAAGTTGACACTGTGCTGTGATTGCTAGGTTTTTCAACCTGCCATGCCAAATACTTGGCACTTTCATTTTGTTGTGGTGACTTTATGGCTGGAGGTAAAACTCTTAATTGAAGTCTTTGAAGCCTCATTTAAAATTGTTTCAAACCTAAGAAAAGTGAGAATAAATAAAACATAGCATTGGACAAATTTCAAGAAACATAAAATAGGAGTCTTTTGGTTAAGTTAGAGAATACATTGATCTTTTCATGATCTATAATAGTACCTGTTATCTATGCATCTTACCATATGATAAATATTGAACTGTGTTCCTTGTTAATTTTAATTTATATATTCTCAGCCTTTCAATATCTTTAGTTTTGGCTGCTTAGGCACCATATTTCATATATCAGAAAGGGTAATGATAGTCCCATTGTACCATATCCTAGTAAGATTGGATCTAGTCCTGGTACTACACTCTAGAAAGGGGTTTTCATTAGGTATCAGATTTCTTGCCTTCTCATTTGGTGGAGTGGAAGAAAAAAGATAATTTGGAACTGAAAAATAAAATAAAATAAAGAATGTGACTTTAGTTAGGCAGCCAGTAAGATAATAAATATTTCTTAAGTACTTACTGTGTGCCAGCTACTGTGCTAAGCACTGGGGCAACAAAGGAAGATAACAAGACCGATCATGCTCTCAAGGAGATCCCAAACTAATGGGGGAGATTACTTGTAAATAAGTACATATAAACAAGCTGAATACAGTGTAAATTGGAGACAATCAAAGGAGGGAAGAAGGGATTTGAATTTAGGAAGGTTTAGGAAGGGCTTCTTGTAAAAGGTAGGATGTTAACTGTATCTTAAAGAAGGTCAGGAAGCTGAGATGAAGATGAAGAGAATTCCAGTCTTTGGGAAGAGATAGAGAAAATATCTGGAGTTGGTGTGTCTTGCTTGAGGAACAGCAAAGAGGCATGTGTCACTGGCTTACAAAGTATATGTGATTATGGTATGTGGGGGGGGGGCGGGGAAGGGTAAGATTTAAAAATACTTGAAAGGTAGAAGAATGGGCAGGTTATGAAGGATTAGAGAAAAGAAGATAAATATCTTCAAATATATTAATTATAAACTAGTGTACAAGTGACCAGACTTTTTCCTGCTGTAAGTCCTGGAAGGCAGAATTAGGATCAATGGAACAAATGTTGGCTCAAATTGGTAGGTCAGGAAGAAGAATTTTTTCTTGTCAAATATTATTTTATTTTTCCCCCAGTTGCATGTAAAGACAATTTTTAGCATTCATTTTACAAGATTTTGAGTTCCAATTTTTCTCCCTCATTCCCTTCCCTCCTCTCTTCCTAAAATGATAGCCAATTTGATATAAGTTATACATGTGCTATCACATAAAACATTTTTATATTAGTCACAGTTGTAAAAGATGAAATGGATCAAAAGAGCAAAAACACAAAAAACAATAAAGTAAGTGAAAAAAAAAGTATACTTTGATCTTCATTTGGAGTCCATCAGTTCTTTATCTGAATGTGGATAGCATTTTCCTTCATGAATCCTTTGTGCTTGTCTAGGGTTATTGTGTTGCTGAGAAGAGCAGAGTTATTCATAGTTGATCATCCCATGATGTTGCTGATACTGTGTACAATGATTTCTTGGTTCTGCTCATGTCACTTTCTATCAGTCCATACAACTCTTTCCATGTTTTTCTGAGATCTGATGTTCATAATTTCTTCTTGCATAATAGTATTCCAATATATTCATATAACAGAACTTGCTCAGCTATTCCCCAATTGATGGACCCCCCATTTTTCAATATTTTGCCACCACAGAAAGGACTGCTATAAATATTTTTGTATGGGTAGGACCTTTTCCATTCTTTATTATCTCTTTGGGATACAGACCTAGTAATGGTATTTCTGGAGAAAAGGGTATGCACATTTTGCTTGCCCTTTTGGCATAGTTCCAAATTGTTCTACAGTATGGTTGAATTAGTTCACAACTTCAGTAGTGCAGTAATGTCACAATTTTCCTACCCCCTCTCCATTTATCATATCCTTTTTTTTTTGGTCATATTAGCCAATCTGATAGGTGTGAGGAGGAATCTCAGAGTTGTTTTAATTTGCATTTATCTAATCAAAAGTAACTTAGATTGCTTCTTCACATATCTATAGATAGGTTTCATTTCTTTGTCTGAAAACTGCCTTTTCATATCCTTTGATCATTTATCAATTAGGGAAAGACTAGTATTCTTATAAGTTTGTTTTAGTTCTCTATATATTTGAGAAATGAGGCATTTGTCAGAAACATTTGTCATAAAGATTGCTTTTGAACTTTCTGTTTTCCTTCTAATCTTGGTTGCACTGGTTTTGTTTGTGCTAAAGCATTTTAATGTAATATAATCAAAATCATTTAACATTTTGTAATGCTCTGTCTCTTGTTTTGTCATGAATTTTTCCTTTCTTCATAGATCTTTCAGGTAGACTATTCCTTGCTCTTCTAATTTGCTTATGGTGTCATCCTTTATGTCTAAATCAAGTACCCATTTTGAACTTATTTTAATATAAGGTATGAGATGTTAGTCTGTATCTAGTTTGTGCCATATTATTTTCCAGTTTTCTCAGCAGTTTTTGTCCAATAGTGAATTCTTATCCCAAATATTACTGTGGCATATACTCCTGTGTTTTGTGTACCTAATCTATTCCACTGTTCCACCACTCTGTTTCTTAGGCAGTACCAGACAGTTTTGATGATTACTGCTTTACAATGTAGTTTGAGATCTGGTGTTGCTAGACCACCTTCCTTTGCATTTTTTCTTTATTAATTCCTTTGATATTCTTGGCTGTTTTTTCTTCCAGATGAATTATTTATTTATTTTTTCTAACTCTATCAAATAATTTTTTGGTAGTTTGATTGTTACAGCACTGAAAAACTGTTTAGTTTAGGCAGAATTGTCCCTTTTATTATATTAGCTTGGCCTACCCATGAACATTTGATAGTTTTCCAATTGTTTAGATCTGACTTTATTTGTGTAGAAAGTGTTTTGGAATTGTGATCATATAAATCCTGGGTTTGTCTTGGAAGGTAGACTCCCAAATATTTTATATTGTCTATAGTTATTTTAAATGGAATTTATTTTTTTCCTTGCTGCTGGGATTTGTTGGCCATATAAAGAAATGCTGATGATTTATGTGGGTTTATTTTATATCCTCCATTTTTTGTTAAAGTTGTCAATCATTGCAATTGGCTTTTTAGTTGATGTACAAGGGTTCTCTAAGTACACCATCATATCATCTGCAAAGAGTGATAGTTTTGCTTTTTCATTACCTATTCTAATTCTTTTAATTTTGTCTTCTTTTAGCTAACATTTCTAGGACTATATTGAATAATAGTGATGATAAAGGGCATCCTTGCTTCATCTCTAATCTGACGAGAAAGGCTTCTAGCTTATCCTCATTTCAGATAATGCTTGCTGATGATTTTAGATTTTTATAATTTTAAGACTTGCTCCTTTTATTTCTGTGTCCTCTAGTTCTTTGAAAATAAATGAGTGCTGTAGTTTGTCAAAGGCTTTTTTTTTAGTATGTGTTGAGATTGTGTGGGGTACAGAGACCCTAACCCAAATTGATAATTCATAATTGATCACTCTGAGACCTCTCAAAGTGAAGGTAGAAAGATTTATTAGGATCTTGTGAGAAGCGGGCGGTCCAGTCACTGGCACAGTGCCCAGAGAAAGTAGGCCTAGGTGCAGAAGCTAAAGCTGTGTTATATAAGCAAGGTTTACTCTCCCCTTCCAAACACTAACCTAATTATTACTAATGAGGCTCCAATTCTCTTAAATAATATATATATATATATATATATATATATTTATATATATGATACATGAGGTCCACTACGCAAGTGCAGTAATAACCTCAGAATACTGAACCCCATACAGTCCAACCTATATGTGTCCTTAACTGGGCCTCAGTGTCCCAAGGCTGCTGTCTGCTTTCTGATTGGTCAAATCCACCTGCTGCTGCCAACTCTTTTTATCTACATTATTTCATTTTAGTATTATCTAGGAGTTCTCTGGGAACTGGGAATTCGGACTTCCTCCCAAGGCTACTGTTTGGTACTTTTTTATCAGTAGCCTTGTTTCAGCAATTCTTGCAGTTCTATAGAAACTTAACCATTTGCTACCCCTCAACTACCATTCCTTTTCCCAAACTAAAATACCTCTAATTTGATCTTAATAGTTAATTCAATCAATTGTATTAATATTCAATAGCTCTTACATTACCTTGAAATACATAAAAACTTTCACATATATATGGGGAAACAATACTGAACTTAGTTACAAAATACAAGGAAGTAATAAGAATGTATATATGATATTCAGAATGGGGAACTTCACTGCAAGTCATCCCACACAAGATAATCATATGATATCTGTTGGTTTTGCTATTCATATGGTCAATTATGTTGATAGTTTTCCTAATATTGAACCAATTCTGCATTCCTGATAAATCCCATTTTGGTTGTATTGCATAATCCTTGTTATATATTGTTGGATTCACTTTGCTCATATTTTGTTCAAAATTTTTACATCAGGGGTGGCTAGGTAGTGCAGTGAGTAGAGTGCCAGCCCTGGAGTCAGAAGGACCTGAGTTCGGATCTGGCCTCAGACACTTAACACATACAAACAAAAACCTAGCCGTGTGACCTTGGGCAAGTTACTTCACCCCAACTGCCCTCCAAAAAGCAAAAAAAAAAAAAAAAATAACAAAAACAACAACAACAACAAAAACCCACAAAATTTTTGCATTAATGTTCAATAGGGAAATTAGCCTATATTTTTCTTTCTCTGTTTTGACTCTTCCTAGTTTAGTATCTGTAGCATATTTGTGTCAAAAAGGGAGTTTGGTAGGACTCTTTAGCCTATTTTCTGAAATAGTTTATAGAGTATTGGAATTAATTGTTCTTTACATGTTTGATAAAATTCACTTATGAACCCATCTGGCCCTGGGGGTTTTTTCTTAGGGAGTTCATTAATGGCTTGTTCAACTTCTTTTTCTAAGTTGTGGTTATCTAAGTAGTCTATTTCCTGATCCCTTAATCTAGGGAATTTATGTTTTTGTAAGTAGTCATCAATTTCCCTCAGATTTACAGGCATATAATTTGGCAAAATATTCCTTAATGACTTTTAATTTCTTCTTCATTAATGGTAATTTCACCCTATTTATTTTTGATGCTAGATATTTGGGTTTCTTCTTTCTTTTTTAAATTAAATTATCTGATGGCTTATCTTTGTTTTGTTTTTTACATAAAACCTGCTGTTAGTTTTATTTATTAGTTCAATGGTTTTATAATCTTCAATTTTATTAATCTCACTTTTTATTTTCAGGATTTCCAATTTGGTGCTCAATTGAGGATTTTTTTTTCTACTTGAAAGTCACAGTTTATGTAAGAGGAAATCCTAAAAACCTTGAAGGAGAAACCCAATAAAATCTTTTGTAACCTAAATACATAATGAGATATCTAGCACAATCAATATTTGGGAATAGTGTGTGATCTAAATACTAAAATATTTACTCCAATAATATTTTACTGCTTTGAAATGATAAAATAGCTCTATTTCTTTTATTTTTTGATCATTTAAAAATATTAAACAAATGCTTTATTAACTTCTGGTTTACATCATTCATTTCCACCAGATTTTTAGTTACAATTTTTTCCCCATTTTTCCCCTACCCACCATCCCAGAATATCAGGCCCACAAAATATCCCTTCCTCCAATCTGCTCTCTCCCATATCTTCTCCCATACCCCCTTAAACTTTGCCATTAGAGCAAGGTGAGTCTCTGTGCCCCAATGCCTGCACATCTTATCTCCCAATTACATGCAAAAGAGTATTGATAATAGCATTTATATATATTTGAAACATTTAATTTTAAGACCTTGAATTTCAGATCCATTCCCTTCCTCCCTTGCCGCCCATTCCCTCTGGGAAGATAAGTAATTCAGTATATGTTGTACATGTCTAGCTATGCAAAATATTACCATAGTAGATATATTGTACAAGGCTGGTTATAATTCCCTCCCACTCATCCCACCCCCAACCTGGTCCATTCCGTACTTGATCCTGTCCTTCTTCTATAGTGGGTACTTCCAACCTCCCCTCCCCCCAAGGATGCCCTCCCATCCATCATCCCTCCTCTCATCCCCCTGCTGCCGGTTGAGATATTCCATTTAGTATGTATGTCATTCTCTCCCTGAACCAAATTCAATGAGAATGTGGTTTTGCCTTTTTTGCCTTCCTATTCTTCCCATCCCCTGCAGCCACTTCCCCTTGCTTCTTCTACATGAGATAGTTTACCCTACCCTGTCTGTCCCCATCTCCTCTTACCACTTGCCTCTCTCTCCTCATAATTTCACCCCTTAAGTATCATTCCTTCCCAACAAATTCAACCTATGCCCTCTATCCATGTATAACTGTAAACATATATACACATATGTATTCATATGACCATATACCCTTCTTCTATTATTTTCATACTGAGAAAGGTGTCATCAGTCACAGTTATTGTTTTTCCATGTAGGAATGTAAATAGATCAACTTTGATAAGTTCCTTTTGATTTCTTTTCCCTGATTATCTTCTCAGGCATCTCTTGCTTCTTGTGTCTGGATGTCAAATTTTCTATTCAAGTCTGGTTTTTTCCTCAAGAATGCTTGAAAGTCCTCTATTCCACTGAATGACCATATTTTCCCCTGAAACAAAATACTCAGTTTTGCTGGGTAGGTGACCCTTGGGTTCATTCCCAGCTCTTTTGCCCTCTGGAATATTATATTCCATGCCCTTCGATCCCTCAGTGTAGAAGCTGCCAGGTCCTGGGCTATTCTGATTGTGTTTCCACAATATTGAAATTGTTTCTTCCTGGCTGCTTGTAGTATTTTCTCCTTGATCTGGGGATTCTGGAACCTGGCTATAATATTCCTGGGAGTTTTCTTTTTGGGATCTTTTTCAGGAGGTGATTGGTGGATTCTTTCAACCTCTATTTTGCCCTCTGGATCTAAAACATCAGGGCAATTTTCCTTGAGAATTTCTTGAAGGGTGATTTATAGGTTCTTTTGTCCTGAACGTTGGGGTCTTCACAGCTTTCTGGCAAGCTGGATATCCACCCCAGACATCCCCCCCAGATCACAATCCAGATCCAGGGAGGTTAAAGCAAGAGCAATTACCCCCCCAAGACTGATCACTGGATCTCCCTACAGTTCGCAGGCCAGGAGCTGGAGCTGCCACTGGAATCTGCAAAATGGTGTGTCTCCTCAGTGCCTTCTAGCCCCCAGGGGAGGAAGCCTATGCGTTCCCTAAATACTGGTCCCAAAGTACATAGGGCACTAACCTCTCACTTTGTCCTAGGCATATCTGTGTTGATAATTCTGGAATTGCCACAGCAGCTGGTGATCTGGGGTCCCTCCAGCTGGCTGTTGGCCTGGCTGCCCCTGGGCTAAAACTGCGGCTCACGTGGACCTGTGCTTGGCTCTCCCCACGCTGCACTGCTGTGTGCTGTGCTGCCGGCTCCCAGAGCGCTGTGCTGGTCCTTCCTGCAGGGCTGCTGGGCTGTCCTCGGTGGGAGGTTAGCTTCTCTGTGTCTTTCTGTGGGTGCTGGGGCTCCAGAAGTTGTTCAGTGTCCCCTTTTACATAGTTTGGAGGTAATCTGCGGGGAGAGTGCCTTGGATGTGCTGTTTCTACTCTGCCATCTTGGCTTCGTCCCGAGGATATTTCTTTTTTTTTCTTTCTTTTTTTTTTTTTTTTTGCTTTTATTTATTTATTTATTTATTTTGAAGGAAATTGGGGTTAAGTGAATTGCCCAAAGTAACATGGCTAGTAAGTGTGTTAAGTATCTGAGAACGGATTTGGACTCAGCTCCTCCTGACTCCAGGGCTGGTGCTCTGTTCACTGTGCCACCTAGCCTCCCCAATTGAGGATTTTTATTTCATTCTTTTTCTTGCTGTTTTCAGTTGTATGCCAAATTCATTATTCTACTCTTTCTCTATTTTGTTGATATAAGAATTTAGAGAATTAAATTTTCTCATAATATTGGTTTGGCTGAATCCCAAAATATTTTGGGATGTTCTCTCAATGTTGTCATTTTCTTTAATGAAATTATTCAGTTTCTATGGTTTATTCTTTAACCCACTTATCTTTAGAATTAGATTACTTAGTTTCCAATTAATTCTTAATCCGTCTTTCCACAGCATGTTGTTGAATATACTTTTTGTTGCATTATAACCTGAAAATACATTTAATATTTCTGCCTTTTTACAAATGGTTTTAGGATTTTTTATTCTATAATATATGGTAATTTTTTTGTGTTGGTGTCTTGTGCTGATCTGATTCAGTTTTCTCCAAAGGTCTGTCATCTAAATTTCCTAATATTCTATTTACCTCCTTAGTCTTTTCTCTTGTTTATTTTTCAGTTGGATATTTCAAATTATGAGAGGGTACAGTTTTCATACCCCACTAGTAGTTTTGCTATATATTTTTACCTGTAACTCACTTAACTTTTTTTTTTTTGGAGGACAATTAGGGTTAAGTAACTTGCCCAAGATCACATGGCTAGGTTTTATTTTTGTTGTTGTTGTTGTTGTTGTTGTTGTTTGTGTGTGTGTTAAGTGTCTGAGGCTGGATCCAAACTCAGGTTCTTCTGACTCCAGGGATGACGCCCTATTTGCTGTGCCACCTAGCTGCCCCTTAACTTTTCCTCTCAAAAATTTGCATGCTATGCCACTTGGTGCCTATATGTTTAGTGTTGATAATACTTCAGTGTCTACAATACCTTTTAGCAAAATGTAATTTCCTTCCTCATCTTTTTAAATTAGATCCAATTTTGCTTTTGCTTTGTCTGAAATTAGGATAGATAACTACCCTTGCTTTTTTTTTTTTTACTTCAGTAAAAACATAACAGTTTCTGCTGCAGGTCCTTTCCTTTACTCTGTTTTGTTGTTGTTGTTGTTGGTGGTGGTGGTGTTTTGTTTTGGTTTTGTTTTTTTTTATTTTGCTTTCACTTGCTTTCTTGTAAACAGCATATTGTAGGATTCTGATTTTTGATCCACTATGCTATCTGCTTCCATTTTATGGGACAGATCATCCCCCTCACATTCACAGTTATGATTACTAGCTGTGTATTTCCCTCCATCTATTTTTCCTCCCGTTTGTCCTCTCTCCTTTTACCCTTTCCCTCCTCACCAGTGTTTTGCTTCTGTCTACCACCTCCCCCAAACTACCCTCTCTTCTGTCATTGCCCCTCACCCACTTTTACTTAATCTCCTCCCATTTACTATCCTTTTGGGTAAGACAGATTTCTATATTCAACTGATTGTGTATAATATTTCCTCTTTGAGCCAATACTGATGAGAATAAGGTTCAATTAATGCTTATCCCCCACCCTCCCATCTTTCCTTGCCCTGTAATAGGTTTTTGGTCATCTTCATGTGAAATAATTTATCCCATTCTATCTATCCTTTTCTTCTGCATCCAGTGCATTCCTGTTTCTGGTTCCTTAATTATTATTTGTTATTCACTCAAATTCACCTTATACCCCTATCTTCTATCTTCATATTTTTTCTAGCTGTATTATTATTGGTGCAGTTTTTTTTATTTTATTGGTTTAGTTTTAGTTAACAAGATTCAATTCCATAGTTCCTTGATTTTCAAATTTCCTTTTCGCTTCACCCCACCACCCATGACAGTATATAGTACACTATAGGATCTGCAAATACTTTCATATTCGGCATTATTCCAATTAAAAAGGCATATTGTACTAGGTGGGTTAAAATGGTAAAGAAGAAATAAAACCAAACAATGAAAAGAAAAAAGATCAATTAGTTTTCTTCCATCAGTATTCAGGCTCAGTTCTTTCTAGTTATATCTCTGGATGTCGCATTTCTCTCTTTCATGAGTCTTTCGGGATTGATTTATATCACTGCATTGCTGAGAAGAGTCCAATCTGTCATAGTTGGTCATCACACAAATGTTGTGTCTGTGACTGTATACAAATTTCTCCTGATTCTACTCTTCTCACTCAGCATTAGTTTGTATAAGCCTCTGTAGGTAAATATGAAAACTGTCTCCTCGTTTCTTATAGTGCAATAATGTTCCATTACATACATATACCACAACTCGTTTAGCCATTCCCCAATTGATGGGCACCCCTTTAATTTCCAATTCTTTGCAGCCACGAAAAGAGCTGCTATAAATATTTTTGTACATATGGCTCTTCCTCCCTCTTCTATGATCTCTTTGGGATATAACCCTAGAAGTGGTATTGCTGGGTCAAAGGGTTTGAAATTGTTTATATCCCTTTGGGCATAATTCCAGATTGCTCTCCAGAATGGTTGGATAAGTTCACAACTCCACCAGCAATGCATTAGTGTTCCAATTTGCCCACATCCTATCCAGCATTTGTCATTTTCTTGTTTTGTCATCTTAGCCAATATGACAGGAGAGATGTAGTATTTCAGAGTTGTTTTGATTTGCATTTCTCTAATCAATAGTGATTTACAGCATTTCTTCATATGCTTATAGATATCTTTAATTTCTTTCTCTGAAAACTGCCTCTTCATATCCTTTGACTATTTATCAATCGGGGAATGACTTGTATTCTTATAGATTTGACTCAGTTCTCTGCATATTTTAGAAATGAGTCCTTTATCAGAGGCATAGGTTGTAAAAATTCTTTCCCTATTTCCCACATCCCTCTTGATCTTGGTTACATTGGCTTTGTTTGTACAGAATCTTTTCAATTTAATGTAATTAAAATTATCCATTTTGCATTTTGTAATGCTCTCTAATTCTTGTTTGGTTCTAAAGTCTTTCCCTCTCCAGAAATCTGAGAGTAAACTATTCCTTGCTTTCCCAGATTGCTTACAGTATCATCCTTTATACCTAGATCATGCACCCATTTAGACTTGATTTTGGTATATGGTGTTAGATAATGACTTAAGCCCAGTTTCTGCCATACTATATTCCAGTTTTCCTAGCAGTTTTTGTCAAATAGCACATACTTATCCCAAAAAACTGGGGTCTTTGGGTTTATCAAACAATAGATTACTACATTCATTAACTGCTGCGTCTCCTGCTCCCAATCTATTCCGTTGATCCACTACTCTACTCCTCTACCAGTACCAAGCAGTTTTGATGACTGCTGCTGTATAATACAGATTAAAATCTGGCATAGCTAGTCCACCTTCCCTAGCATTTCTTTTCATTAATTCCCTTTATATTCTAGACCGTTTGTTTTTGCAAATAAATTTTGTTACTATTTTGTCTAACTCTAAAAAGTGGTTTTTTGGTAAATTGATTGCTATGGCACTAAATATATAATTTAGTTTGGGTAAAATTGTCATTTTTATTATATTAGCTTGACCCAGCCACGAGCAATTGATATTTTTCCAATTAGTTAGATCTGATTTTATTTGTGTGAAAAGTGTTTTATAATTGTGATGATATAGGTCCTGGGTTTGGTACAGTTTTAAAGGATTACAGGTGTCATCTTCCCATGTAGGGATGTGCAGTTCAGCTCTATTGAATATCTTAGGTTTTTGCTTTTTGATTTTTTTGGCTTCTCGTGGCTCTTGATAGTGGAGATCATTTTTTAAAAATTCTTTTCTTCTCCTTATGAAAACTTGGAATCCTTTATTATTGAATAACTGTTTTTCCCCATGAAGTATTATGATTAATTTCACCAGGTAGGTGATTCATAGTTGTAGCCCTAGCTCCTTTGCTTTCTAGTATATAATTTTCCATGACCTCTAATTCTTTAATGTTGCAGCTGCTATCCTGTCATCCAGATTGTGGTTCCCTGGTATTGAATTGTTTCCTTATGGCCACTTGTAGTATTTTTTTCCTTTACCTAATAGTACTGAAATTTGACTATAATGTTCCTTTGAGTTTTTATTTTGGGATCCTTTTCCTGAGATGATCCCTGGATTCTTACAATGCCTACTTTGCTCTCTGGCTACAAGATATCAGGGCAGTTTTCCTTGATAATTTCTTGAAAGATGATGTTCAGGCCCTCTTTTTTATTATGGCTTTCATATAGTTCAACGATTTGGACATTGTCTCTCCTGGATCAGTTTTCTAGGTCAGTTCTTTTTCCCATGAAGTATTTTCTATTTTCTTTTTTTTTCTTTTCATTCTTTTGAATTTGTTTGATTCTCCATGTCTCATAGTGTCATTAGCTTCCACTTGCCCAATCCTAACTTTTAAGGAGCTGTTTTCTTCAGTTAGCTTTTGTACTTCCTTTTCTATTTGGTTAATTGTAATTTTTATGTAGTTGCTGTCTTTGTCTAAGTTGTTGACTTTTTCCCCTTTCACAATTGTCTTGTATCACTCTACTAATTTTCTTTTGGACCTTTCATATGTGATTTTTTTAAAGCTCCTTGTTGAGTTCTTCCATGAATTCTTTTTGCACTGGAGACCACTTCCTGCTTTTCTTTGTTGTTTTTACATTGCTGTACTCTTCTTAGTTTCTATCTTGATCTTCCCTGTCGCTTTAACTTTTTATGGACATATTATTTTTTTTTTGTTGTTTTCTGCACATCATTTTTAGCTTTTTTCCATTCTTTTAAATTTTAGTTCTGCATCCAAGGTGGAAAGGGCAATGTCTCATGCTTCTTATGCCAGGGGTTTCAAGCCCTGGCTATTTACCTGGTGCTGCACTAGTGTTGCCCTGAGGCCCACGGGGGCCTTTCCTGTCTGTTGTTGTGCTGAGGGCTTAGGGTGTGGGGTGGCTGGTGCTACTAGAGGCTGTAGGAGTCTGGCAGCTTACCTCTTGCTGACCTGGTGTCCTAGTACTAGTGTCTGGTATGTGCTGAGGCCAGTGGGGTGTTTATGCATTTCCTTCGCTACACTGAAGCAAGTAGTGTGCATATCTAATCCATCTCTTATATGTAATCTGCTAAGGGGTTAAACTAGTCTACCTGCAACTCTAAAATTGTACAATTCTAATCCTTTTCATTACATCATGTAAATCTCACTGGCACATAATAAGTCATGATTGAATTGAGCCAAATTGAATACTACAAAGCTTAATTATATGTATAAATATGACACTTTCCTGATTTGGAATATTACTAGAATTATTCCATAAGTTTGACTCAAGTGTCAGACCCCAGCCCCCCCCCCAAAAAAAAAAAACAATCAAGACATGCTTTTATCTTTAGAGAAGCACTCAAATATGAATTTATGTGTTGTATATAGATTTTGCTCTCTCTTTCCACCTTAGAATCTGACTACCATTTGCTTTTTTTATTAAAGATATTTAAATAATATAACACTTGAATGTTTTCCATTGCAAAGGAATTAGAGGAAAATATATATTTGAACTGAATAACCTTTTTCATGAATCCATTTAGATACTTAGAAGAAGAGGTAATTTAGGTCTAATGGCCCAGAACTTTGTTTCTGAGGGACATCTTGCTCACCAAGATTCATTTTAGGATTAGGCAGAGGAAAATTAATCATATTCCCCAATTGCTTTTTGTCTCAATGGCTGGTTTATCACTATCAACTCTCTATTGATTTTTTCAAAACTTTATTGGGCATTGGATTTAAAACCCAGCCTCTCTGATTATGCATCCATGGAACTAAAAAAATAATTAAGTTTGTAAAAACAACTACTATTAAAATAAATTCTTTTTAATATTGTGTGTAAGGTCTCCCCTCCCCTCCAATAAAATAAATATTTTAAAAATCCTAATTTCTTGTGAATAACCACATATTTATGTCTATCCTCATTTTCATCTATTAGGGATTATATTTTCAATTGCCAGGAAAATATTGTCATCCTATGATGCCTGGGGCATTTTCTTTCTCCTGATAGTTCCTGTTAGGTACATTTATTCTCTTTTCTCTTTGTGAGAATCCAGAATTTGATAGCAGGCTGAAAATACATAGGCAAGACTTTGAGAAAATTAAAAAAAATCAACTTAATTGAAATGGTCTGAAAAATCCAAGTTTATATACTACACATCCCTAAAAGATAAGATTTATGCAAAAAGTGAGTAGCTCTCAAATGTATCTAGGGATGATGAAGTCCCAGTGACAATCCAATAAAAAAGGTGAATACAAGAAAGAAAATTCATTCTATTTGGGGAAAAGACAGTTTATTGTATAAAATTCAAATTAAAAATAATATTTGAGAATCTGAGCAAGACCCACATCAGTTCTATGCAAGCAGACCCTGATTTTGGATGTTGGAGTCCAAACAAAGAACCTATCATAATACTTATTGCTTCCTTTAGTAATAGATTGGGGTGTTTTAGAGCTCATGAAAGACAGAAGTGCTTATGGTGTAGTTTAAGTTCAAATCATTGATGAAGATAATCTATGGAAGGAAATAAGAGATACTTTTAGAAAAGATCTGGGATATGGACATCACTTGCTGGAAGTCAGTTCTAATTCCTGCCCTAGTCTAGAATTGAACTTAAACAGAGTACCTTTCTAGAGAACTGGGATAAAAATGGTGGTCTTTTTAAACTCCATCCCTAGATACTTAAAACCTGTGTGGCCTTATACAAATCACTTACTTTCCCTAGGTCTCCATTTCCTCATCTATAAAATTAGGGGTTTGATTAGATGCTATCTGAGGTTGTGCCCAGTTCCAAATCTTTGAGCAATTGGTTATACTAAAGGGAAAGGAAATTATTCATTAAAGGGTCTTCTCATCTTCCTCCATGTCTTCAATAAAGTGTAGTGGTAAAATATGGATATGGATCATAATTCAACTGCAATTTTAAGCTCTTTTTTTCCTTCTTAGCCTGCATTAGTCAACTACTATGTCAATTTTTAAGCAGGGGAGAAAAGAAGTTAAGTGATATTGTGAGGCTAGGGATTTCATTAATTTTTAAAACAACATTCAGTTAAATCCCTGTTTTGAGAATACTCTTCTTTAGCTCACATTTCAAAATAGACTGAATAACAGACATTTTAGGAAGAACTGTTTTGTTTTCTTTTTATCAGACCTGAAATTTTATGATTGGAGCAAACAGCTAGTGAGGAAACTACCTCATTATCTAAGGAATATTGCTATTGTGGAGTACTCAAATAGAGTGTTTACTGAAATCAATTAACTACAGGAGGCAAACAAATTCTGAAAGGAATTGCCACAGACCTAAAAGCAAAATAAATCAATGACAATTTACATTAGGAGAATTGATAATTCAGCACTTCTTTGACATACTCTCATAAAAATTGAAACTGTTTCTAAGAATGGAGATACCTAAACATTCATGGTTCCTTATACTTTGTGATTCTTATTTAAGGCCACTCATTAGTCTTTCAGTGAATATCTGCTCAACATGCTAGAGGCATGAAAGAACCCTAGGCCTTTCAGCATTCCAAGGGTTCCACAGTAGCAACTGGTTCATTTATTTTTCTTGCTTTGGATGTATGACATATCCATCTCCTTTTCTAATCATCCTTTTCCTAAATGATGTATTTTGTTATATTTCTCATATATACACCTTTACCAGGAATGAATTTCACTGTATTACACTTACCACATGCCTCTCTATTGTTCTTTGATGGTCTCAATTTTGAATCTCTCATTTTCTCGTGTTCCATGATTCATAGCCACAAAATGACACTTGAAAAATATTAGTATTAAAAAAGGCAAAGTGTAGGTGTGTCTTTGTGTGTATATATGTCTATTTGTCTGGAAGCATGTGTATTTGGAAACAATTTGTGATTGTTGAAAGTATACTGTTTCCTAGATTTAATTCAACTGGTTCTTGTTCCTTACTTTTGAATACAGTTGATTTTACATTTTACAACTTTCTAAGTTTCATGCATTAGTGACTAACTTAGACCTGTGTGGGGTACAGGGACCCCAAAAATCCCCTACCCAGAAAAATTAAAACTTAGAGCTATCTTGAGGAAGGAACAGGAAGTTTATTCAGTTCTCCTGAGAAGAGGGTTTCCCTTCTACCGGTATGAACCAGAAGAATGAGGCATATTACAAGACAAAACAATAATTTATACCCTAATGCAGTCAATTCATATAGAATAAAATGTGTTCTAAAAGTACAAAAATATAAAAAGGAAGATTGACAAAGAAGAAATAAAAAATTCCTAAGTTCACAGAACTGAAAGTACTCTGATACAATTATACAGTCCTTTCCCTCATATTCTTGAAATCGAATGTTAAAATCAATTTGCCAATCACAGCATCTAACAGTGAGGGATATATTTGGAGTGTTGTGCTTTGGGCTACTTACTCTTCTTTGGTAATAAATATGGTAGATAGAACTGGAAGGTTGTCCATTTAGTGTGTATATGCACATTGACATGATGGAAAGTGTTCTCTTTTCATTGATAGATAGTCGAATTAGTAAATGACTACATAGGGATTAAGCTTCTCCTTGTATCCAGAGTATGCTAGCAAGTCCAAAGATTTGACATAGAATTTAAAAAAATACAAGAATGACTGATCCATATATCTCTGTCCATGTTTCAGCTTAATTATTTTCTTTAAATTCTTAAGGGAAGAAGTTCAGATTTAAGGTCTATTTACACTTCTTGGTTTTCCAAGTATACAAACAATTCACTTTCCTCCTAAAAACAAATTCCTTCATATACTTGAAAACATTCATTAATTTCCCTTTAATTGTTTTTCCTCTAAGTCAATCATTTTTAATTCCCTCACCCTCTTTCATGGCATTTATATTTTAGTCTTCCATCTTATCTGGGCTTTCTTAAATTTTCTATATTATCTTAAGAGATGTAAATATTCAGGAACTTAACAGAATCACATAAAAATAATCTGGCCAGAAGAAATATAAGAATCAAATTTGCTTTATTTTATTGCTTTTGTTTACTCAGAATAAGAGGAAAAATTATGAGTTAGCATTTTGCAGTAGAGAGAGTTTGCCTTGGAGCTAGGAAGAACAAGTTCAAATCTAGCTTCTAACACACTCTACCTATATGGTACTTCTTAGTTTTTCTGCAATCTTTCTGAAGATATTTTACTGAATTCATATCAGTTGTGAAAGCACAAGTCTGGACACGGTAAGTTTGTACATGTATAGATATTTACATGTATGTTGTGCATATCTCTACATATGTACATGCCAACTCTTCAACTCACTAGCTGTCATCTTTGGTATAATTTTACTGTTTTAAGCCTTAGAATTCTCCTCTATAAAATGAAGATTTCAACTACATGGAATCTCCATTGTTTTTTTTTTAATGCTAGAATTATAAAAAAAAATTACTCACAAAAATAGTTCTCGAAATCATATATGTGCATATGTGTATATATTTTTTCTCTCTCTATGTTTGTTACAAAATTACAGAAATACTGATAAATGTATACTATTTACCATTTGTTTGTTGTCCTTCCCATTTTCTTAGAAATATTCTTGGGATGATATGGGCTAGTTTTTATCCTCTGCCATTTCCAGTGTACTCCTTTTTTTTTCCTTTCACTGCTCCTCACTGTTTTGTGAAGCAACACCACTGATGATGACTATCATCCATCATTATTTTTTGCAGCCACACATATACTTATTTGTTAGTATGTTCATATAGGTATATAGGCTTTCTAAAACATTTTAGTACTGTTTCAAATTTTTAAAACCTAAAATTACACTGTAACATTTGGAAAATCCTGTATATAAACAGTACACTAATACATCTATACTAGATACATACTTGCAATATGCAGTAAAACTAATATATGTTATATTATGAAAACTACATGTAACATGTAGGCAAATTTGTTCATGTTATATCATGCATTTAACATCATTATATTCATGAAATATTTTGTGCCTGCAATTTAATAGTTTATGAAGTAGCTCTTTTCAATGATGGAATGTCTCATTCTTTACATTGTTGCTTTTAATGCCATATAGATAGTACTATAGGATAATTATGTATATACAGAATAATTACAGTAGAAATATTGAGTTTGAGTGCTTTTCCATGTATGTATGTATGTATGTGTGTATGTATGTATGTATGTATGTCATGTGGATCAACTAATTTTGCAAGGACTGAAAAATATTTCAAAGACAGGAGAAACACAATTCTTATAAGTTATGCCCCGCCACCCTTCCCTCCTCTCCCTCTCTTTCTGTCTTTCTCTCCTAAGATTCAAACAATAGAACTACTTTAATTAGACTCTGGATTCTTTCTAGAATAAAGAACTTCTTAGTGGGAAGATATAGTGTGGTGAGTGGAAGCATTGTGCTAAGCTCACTGTAACATTGGACACTTAATGGAGGGTGTTTTGATTTTTGACCTTAAAGAATGATCTGAACTCCCACATAATTTTAAGATACCATCAATCAATTCTGAAAAAAATATATATATATACCACTGAGATAGTCAGACCATATAAAGCTTAGCTCAGGCAGGGAAAAGGCAGAACTAGCTGACAGTTTATAATAGATACAATGTCTAGGCATCAGATTGGGTAAGTGTGGAGGCACCTAACACCTATGAACATCTTTTTGAACATGGAAAATATGGCTCATGTTTCCCTCACCTCACTATTCTATGAGCTATGGGAATGAATTAGTCATCCATCTGAAATATAGAATGCTATAGGTAAGGGGAGGAAGAGGAGAAAGAAAGAGACAGAGATAGGTAGGTCTACTAGAAAAGATAGAAGCTGTGTAGGTATGGACACTGCTTTTGCTTTCCTTCTCTTAAATTTTCATTTGTATTAAAACTTCAGTAACCTATAAGGTGTGTGCCTGAATTATTTTGTACATGAGGTAGAGAAAATGAGAGAATTATTCCAAAGAAAATGAGCCAAGGTAATTTAAACAATTACTTTTAAAAATAATTAATATTCATCCCATGGGTGCTGCTTCAGAGAGCCTTTGAATATGGAAGGGTAGAGCTAATGAAAGTGAACGCCAAAAGTTAGCATTGAATGGAATACCTTGAACTTTGATCCTTCTTTCTATCTATAGTGGGTATTTCAATCTGCAGAAGTTCTGCTCCATCCAGAAGAAGAGGAGACCCCTCGGGCAAAGTGTCAATTTATATACTACATGGCTATCCTGTCCTGAACTACCCTGAACCACTTTAACAGCATTTTAAGCCATGTGATAACTCTTCCACTGAATGTTAGGGGAAAAAGTCCTAAATCAAATATGTTATAATAGGAGAGAAGGATGGAAATGTTGTTGAAAAGATCTGATAAGATTACCAGTCCTTTAAGGAGCAAAGATTGTATTATATACATATTTGATTCCACCATAACATCTTGCAATTAAATTCAAAACTTTAACTTCTATTTGTATATTCTGTGTATAATATAAAATCTTGGGATGTAAAGACCAAAATTTTTTTTTAAAAAGAGCCCCTGACCTCAAAGAGCTTACATTCTCCTGGGAAATATGACAGGTAGACAAAAAAATACATATATAAGAAAGTGAAAGGTAATTTGAGTAGAGAAAGAACATTAAGCACTAGGAGGGGGGATCAGAACCAGCTTTAAGTTAGAGAGAAAGTGAAAACTGAACAGAACTTTGAAAAAGAAAAGGATTTTGGGGGCAGAGATGGTAAGGGTACATACTTCAGTTATGTGAGTTGGCCTGAGTGAATTCACAAATATGGGAAATGGAACGTTGATTTTTGACAATAGCTAGTAGTACCATTTGTAGATGACTTGCGCTTAAGCTTGGATAAGGAATGAAATAAAATAAATTTGTAAAGGTCAGTTGAACTCATTTGTAGAAAGCTTAATGCACTATTTACTTTTCCAGATTAAGAGCTCAATAAGAGTAGTGAATTATTTATTCTAATTAAGAATAATGAATTAATTTATTAAAAAAAAAGCATTTATTAAGCACTTGCTATGGACAAAGCACTATGCTAAAACCTGAGGTTGTAAATAGGAAACCAAGACTGTGCCTTCAGGGAGCTCAATTCTAAAGGGGAAAATAACAAATAGAGGGTTTTTTTTTTAGAAGATGGTAGCATATTTTATTTAATGTCATTTCAACCGATAAAATTGCATATATTTCTAATTTAGAACCATTTGGCAGTGCCAAAGACTATCATGGAAAGAACTTATTTTTATAAATCTTTAGTAGCAAAGGCTGTTGAGGAAATAGAGACTGGTGCACCCACAGAAGCAGTTGCCAGATTATGTCTTCACAGGGGTTACTTTCCAGGATAATGGCTGTGGAAACTGGGCTGGAAATAGAAGGAGTTTTCTGGAGGGTGATGCTACCCCTTGGGCTCCTGTCCTTAGCTGTCTGACAAAGACATTGGTCAACAGTTGTTATTGGTGGTGTCAAGGAAAGTAGACCACTTATCTAGAGTGGTTGTTCTCAAGGATGGAAGCAGGGTCAGTTTTCATGGGTGACTCTGCTCTTAGCCAAGCTTTTGGATTCAGGGTCCTGGGTTTTTTTCCTTAGGGGTAGTGGGGCAGGGGGGTAGTGGGATGGTATCATTAGTTCTACTCACATAGCATATGAAATCTCCTGTTTGTTTTCAGGATTCCCTGATGCTTCAGTTAGGCTGGTTGGCTAGCTCCATAGTTTGTGAAGGGTGATCATCCCTTTATCCACATTGTTGCTTCTTTGGAATTCAGCTGTGAGGGCTGGGCTGTGTTATGGGAATGGGAATCTGAAGATCTTCCCTGCCCCTTGGCTAAGCTTTAGTGACTCTTGAGAACCTTCCCTGATTTGCAAATATACTCTGCCCCCTAGTAGGCTGAATGTGGTTACATGGAGCCTGTGGTGGGAGGCTTATTTTTCAGGAATGTTGAACACACCATGTTGCTTTGTGACTGGGCAGTGGGTCAAGAAGATTGTGACATTCTCTGAGCCAGGAAAAGGCTATATATAAACTGATGTGAGATTTTGCTTTGGGACTCATTTTGAGAAGAGCTGTGTGATATGACCAGATGAGACTCTTGTCAGCCTTTCAGCCCTCCCCCCCCCAATCCTTTAAAAATCCAGATGTTGGTGCTTCTCTCTCTGGTAACTGACTAGGTATGGATGTAATGGTCAGACAGCTGGAAGCCTGTCTGCTGATCTGTTTCTCTGTCTGTATTTTTGTCTGTTTGTAACCTCTGTATTCTCTGAAGTTTAGGGTGCTGACCTTTCCCCCTGAACTAGGTAAATGACATATGTTTGATTAAAGCAAGATTGTTAACCCATTTTGATTTGCTGTCCTTTAGAAAAGCAGATCTAAGAAACTGTGTTGTCAGTCACCTGGGGTATGCTAGGGTGCTTGCTGCTATGAGCTGGGAGCAGGGAGAGTTTGGAAAGGTGTTGGCACCCCTGGGACTTTTGGGTTTCCCTGTCTGACAGTAGTGGCAGTTGATGTTGGTGGTGGTAAATAAAGTAGAACCATTCTCTGTATTGATTGCTTTTGTCAATGAACCACTGAATACTGAAAATTTGTTAAATGAATCATAGTTATATATTTATGGCTAAAGGCCTAATGAAGACATTGTTCATCTATTATGAAAATCAATGATGTTGAGAGAAGAGAAATCAATCTAACAATAGAAGTGCAGAAGACACCAAAACCATGCTATCTCAAAGATTATTGATTTTCTTGAAATAGACTTTTGATGAATGACAAGGATTCAGAAATGATGCCTAAGATTTCTGACACTGTATGGAAATAATAGAGTATAATTCCAGCTAATAATCACTATCAACCTGTCAATTAACATTGCACTTTATTCTTTAAACTGAGTGTATTAGGTCAGACTATTTAAAAATGGGAGAGGTAGTTTTTAAATGCTTATATGACCTTGGGCAAGTCACTTAATTTCTCCAGGCCTCAGGTACTTATCTGTCAAACAAATAAATGATTCCTAAAATAGCTTTTAGCTCCACATTTTTGCACCCTTAATCCAGTGTGATAATTAGATAACTTATTTCTTCTCCTATTCCATAGAAATAGCTCTTATAGGCAGCTTGGCATAGTGGATAGAGTTTTAGAATTGGAGTCAGAATGACCTGGGTTTAAATGACACTTCAGATACTTCAATTTGCTATGTGACCCTATGCTAATTATTGAATCACTAATTTCACTATTTCAGTGCTAAAGTGGTTAGACTAGGTGCATTCCATGGTTCTGTGATTCCACTATCTCCTGTAAAGTAGGGCACATACGTGCTACAATTATGGCCTGAAATTTTTGAGAAGCAGAGTAACAGATCTGAATTGTTTTCTGAATTAATTTGAACTGATTTTCGACTTGTCTTTCTTTTTTCTGAACAGTTCTCAGAGGTGTGAAAAATTCTCATCATAATCAATAGTCAGTTTGCATACTTGACTCACATTTAGGAAGACAATGGGTTCAAAGCTGGCCTTCAGTATTATTATCATTGTGAAACTGGGCAAATTATTTAATCATTCTGCCCCTCTATTTCTTTATCCTTAAAATGAGATAACACTTTTGAACTGTTTAGCTTATAGTTTTAATGTGAAGAAAGTTTTTTGCAAACTAATGTGAGTTATTATTAGAGTACCAAGATTTTGAACTCAGAATTATGAATTTTTTTTTTGCTCAAGAAATATTTTTCTAAATGAATAGGTCACATAAAATCTAACAAATTCTTGAATATTTTTAAAACCCTTTGCACTCTGAGAAAAAACCTACTCTTCACAAAACCAGAGGGTTTTTTTTCCCTCCTAAACTTCCACTCCCCCCACCAAGGACTTGCATTTAAACTTTAGCTTCCTACTCAGCTCTGTAATAATAAAAATAATAAAAGTAATTACTTTGAAATGTCATCCTTTGGCAGGACAATAGCCTTGCTAATGCTTTGTTCCCAGGATACTCTTCATCTGAGATAATTGATTTAGGTGGCCAATGGAGATTTTATGGAAGGATTGATCCAGTAAACTCCTGACACCATTTAAGAATATTTTTAACAATGTCTTTTGTTTCTCACATCATAATAATATATTAATATATTTCAATACCCCCTGCCTAAATCTGAATCCTCCTTTTTAACAAAGGAAAACAATTAAGTAAAAACAAAGGCTATGGTGACCCAATCTAGCAATGTACACAATATTCTGCTCCAGTAATTCTTGTTCTTTCCATGGAGGAGATTTATTTCATCATCTGTTTTCCAAGAATAAGACTATCTATTTTAATTACTCAAGAATTAGCTTCTTTTAAAAAAAAGACATTCTTTTCATTTATTGTTAAAGTCATTGTTTATATTCTGTGAGTTCTACTTATTTCACTATCAGTTAATACAAAGAGTACTTTCTCAGAATTTCTCAATTTGTGATTTCTTAATGTATATGCTATTCCATTTATATAGAAAAGTTTAATTATTCAATATTCTTTTTCTCCCTGTGGATAACTGACTGTTGCTAAAATGTATCGTTAATTTTATATTTCTAAAAGCAGAATGAGCCTAATTAAAATAGCAATTGATAAAAGTCATTATAACATTATAACAGCTTGTTTTTATTTATAAGGCACTTTATATTTCTTGTTTCATCAGACTGTCACATCATATGTAAATCAGGAAATTAATTACCCTAAGTCAGAGAGATAAGTGATTTACCTATGGCCTATAATCACACAAGTGGCAGTGTCAAGACATGAGCCCAGGTCTTTGGACTAAATCCCATGTTCCTCCGTGATATCACAATGACTTGCTTTTTTTTGCCTTTTTTTTTTTTTGAGGAGGAAAAGCAGGACAAGTGGGGTTAACTGACTTGCCCAAAGTCACATGGCTAGTAAGTGTTAAGTGTTTGAGGTTGGATTTGAACTCAGGTCCTCCTGACTCAGGTCAGTGCTCTATTCGCTGTGCTACCTAGCCACCCCCACAATGACTTTCTTTTTTTTTTTTTTTTTTAAGCAATTGGGGTTAAGTAACTTGCTCAAGGTTACACGGCTAGTCATTATTTATGTGTGGGTGCTCATTTTCTGAGGCCGGATCTGATCTCGGGTCATCCAAACTCCGAGGCCGGCGCTCTTACTCACTGCGCCACCCAGCCGCCCCTTTAGGGCAATTGGGGTTAAGTAACTTGCCCAAGGTTACACGGCTAGGTTTTTTTTTTTTTTGTTTGTGTGGATTAAGTGTCTGAGGCCGGCTCTGAACTCAGGTCCTTCTGACTCCAGGGCCGGCGCTCTATTCACTGTGCCACCTAGCCGCCCCCCCAAAATGACTTTCTAAGATATTAAGATAGCATTCTCTGAGTGATGTTTTCTATCAATTTCCAACAAATTAGGTTATAGCTTTTTTCTTCTCCAAACATGACTTTTCATCAAGTTAAAAGAGATTGCCTATACCTATCTTGATTCAGTAATTTGAAAATAAATGTTTGATTGCCACATTGCCATTCTGATCAGAGAATATTATATTCAATGAAGCTACTTAGACTGGCAAAACAGATAAACCGTTGTAGTCATTACTCAGTCAAACCCATAATTCAAAATTTGATTAATATATTGTTAAAACAAGTCAGTTTTTCCCATCAAATAAGTCACCTAATTGACAGGTAGACAGAACTCTATCACATTTGGAAGATTCTTTCTTGGAAAGTAGTTTTATTTATTTATTTTTTCTTGCCAGGATGTTAAAAACTTTTATGGAATTCTACCTGCTGTGACTTTTTTCTGTCCCTCAATTAGATTTCCCAAGAGAAACTTAAAGCATCTGGTACTAAGACAGGAAATAAAGTGTTACCTTTCTAGCAAGTACCTCTTTGATAATGAACAGTAATCTACAAGGCATTTCAAAAGCTTGTATCTGGCATCACAAACACACATATAAGGGAAGTTCTGTAACATTTTGCAAGTATCTTGCTTGTTTAAACATACCATTGGGAAAAACAATCTGTTTTTCTAATGTCTTAAGCTCTTAAGAGAGTAACTTCTGGGCTTTATATGCATGGTTTGCCTTATATTTTATCTCAGTGGTGGGAAAGAGGGAATCTGCTCCTGTATTTTGTTATAAATGTAGTTTTAGAAGAACTGACAGATGACCTAGTTTTTACTAACTAAAAACAAAAATAAACTACTTTCAAGCTAGATGAGACAGATGTTGTTAAAGAGCAAGGTTGTTAAAATTATATTGAGTTTCTTTAAATGAATGGGAATTTTTTTTGGTGCTGTTGTTTCTCCCTCCTTGGATTTCTTTCTCTTTTTACATTTGTTAAATGAACGCAAATCTTTTTTTCTCTCTATTTATGTAGCAAGTTTATGAATGATTGTGTGAGCATAACATTTGCAGTTTCTTCTTACATTTGATTGCCAAAGAAGGCAAATAATCTTGTGTCTGTATTTGCTCAATTCTATACCAATACAAACAAATTGGGCCCGTTTCATTTGAATTTTCACTCAAATTAATTTAACTGGGATTAATTTTCTCTGTGTCTGGCCTTCTTCAACATACTAGGACAGAAAGACAAAAACAAAAGAATCCCTTATTCAAGGAGCTAAAATATGTATACTGTTTTTGTGACCAGAATGCTATTTTCAATATGATTATCCCTAGATTGTGTATCTTTAGAAACTGGGGATAATCAATTAAAATTCAACAATTGCTCATTAAGTGTAAATAATGGACAATATGCATTAGGCACTAAGCAAAATGCAAATAAGGGACAGACCCTGGCCTCAAGGAACTTTCCCTCTAGTACAGTAAAGTGTAAACTAGTGTTTCACAAGTTTTCAGCTTCCAGCCTCTAACAGCTTCATTATTGATCTAGTCAGACAGGAAGGACATGGAGACAGTTTTGAAGGGGATAGTAATCTTACTTTATTCTAACCTATTCTTCTCAATGGGAGTTGCTGATAATGGGAGCACCGACTCCTATATCATTTCCTAATCACCATTCCCATAGGGGCCAACAAGAAGAGGGGGCAACTACCCCTACATCTCCATGGGGTCAATTAAAACAGGAAAAGCTTGTGCATTCCCCTAAGTCCCCTCAAGTCTCAATGGGAGCTGGTTCAGGTAGGTACAGCATTCCTCTATGCATTACCTAAATCCCAAATAGGTTCCCCAGTGGGTTCCCCCATAGATTCCCCTATGGATTTCCCATGCACTGACCAGTGCTCACTTGCTTTATAGGGAAAAAGACAAAGAAGGCATCTTGCCAACATTAAGCTAACAGCTTAACTTTATCAATATCATCATTCTGTGCAAGCAGGATGACATATCCGTTATGTCATTCCCATATCTCATGGAGCAACCATGATATGATTGTTTGTCATTATGATTCTAGGAATTGCTATCTAGGTTCCTGGGGGCTATTCTGGGAGTTAAGGTCTAACACCCAGAAAGTAGAGATTGCCATGGCCATGGATTCTGAGAAACTAAATTCCGAAAAGGATAACAAAATCCACCTTACATACAGGGACAGACCCTGCCCTCAAGGAACTTTCAGTCTAGTGCAGTAGAGTGTAAACTGTAGACCAAACACATAAAGCAAAACCAAACCAAACCAAACCAAAATCTCCAAATTTCTGCAACAGAACTTAATAATAGTTAATTATAGAATAATTTGCCTTTGGATTTGAGCTATGTATACATACAGATGTATATACAACATTATAAAATTTTAGAGGTTGTAGAGACTTTGTAGTTTATCTAGGTAATCTTATATTTTTTAATGCTTCTTTCTCTCTAAAAAGTATGATGTGGAATCAGATGGCTAAAAGTTCAAGGTCCAGCACTCTGATTAAACATGTCATATACATATGAGAAAAATGACTTAAAACTTTGTGGCTAATTTTGCTCCCATAATTAGGTAAATAAAATTTTGATAAATGTATGTAGAAAAGTTGTGAGCAGGGAAATTCTCCTCATGGTTATTCTCTCCCTCTGGTTCTGAGGCAAAATGAACTACATAATTTTGGTTCTTCTTACACCTATGTGGCATGAATAATCATTAATTCTTTTATTACAACTCTACTATATAAACCTTGATATCTGTCTCATTTTTATATTCTTTTTTTTTTTTTTTTTTAAGAATCTTCTTGTTTTTATTGTTAGGATCCGGGTTACTTGAGAGGGATGAAACGAGAGGAGTGGGTAGCTCCAATACCCGGTCGGCCATGTTTTACAGGCTTGTAGGTGATAGAGAATTCGCCCAGGTAGTGGCCAATCATCTCAGGCTTAATTTCTACCTGATTGAAGGTCTTGCCATTGTAGACGCCCACCATACTGCCCACCATCTCAGGCAGGATGATCATGTCCCGAAGGTGTGTCTTCACTACCTCAGGCTTCTCCATGGGGGGGGGCCTCCTTCTTGGCCTTCCTCAGGCGCTTCAGGAGGGAATGCTGTTTGCGCCTCAGGCCCCGGTTGAGTCTCCGTCGCTGTCGGGCGCTGTACAGCTGCATGAGCTGTTCATAGGACATGTCCAGCAGCTGATCCAGGTCCACACCACAGTAGGTGAACTTCCGGAAGGTTCGCTTCTTCTTCTGCTCCACTTCCGCCATCTTGTCTGCTGTCAGGAAAAGCTCATTTTTATATTCTGTGTAAAATTTGTTCTGTATAAAAAGTGTGGTGTTAGTATCTTTTTGAAATTCTCCAGAAAATTCTTGGCATTGCCTTTCATAATGATATGTAACTAAACCAGATTTTCATGAAACTTGATTATTTCATGGTGGCTGTGAGTGAACAAGTAGCATGAAATAGAGAATTTGTTGATTATCTAATGAATTTGAAAACGACAGAGCTTGTCCTCAGAGAGTTTAAGATCCTTACTATCTAAAAGGCTTCTTCCCAAGGTGCCTACAGAGAGTCAATGCCCTTTCCACCCCACTGAGTAGAACTTTTTTTTTTTTATTATTCATTTCCTTTTTCCTCCTCATTGCCTTCTTATTTGGTAGGGTGAATCAGTCTTTTAATGCATTTCTTGACTAGCTTACTTCCCTTCTTGCATTCAATGCAACTCTTATAAGTCCTTCAAATCTATTGAAATTTAGCTTTCTGAGAAGTCTTCTTAACTGCCATACCATGTGATTTTCTCATAGTCCCTTCATGCACTCTGTGATCTAGCTACATGGGCCTACTTATTCTTTCTCACACATGAAATTTAATCTCCTGTCTCTGTACCTTTGTACTAACTTGGTCCTATGTCTGGGATGCTCACTACCTCATTTTAGCTTCCTTGTATGGCTTTCTGCAGAGGCCATTCCCAGACTTCCCCTGGCTGGCAGTGTCTTCTCATCTAATATTACATTATACTGACATGATCTCTCTCTCTCTCTCTCTCTCTCTCTCTCTCTCTCCCCCCCCCCCGCCTCACTCCCTCCCTCCACATGGATAAAAATCTATCATTTACCTATCTTTTATATACATGTGCAGAGACCTACTGTATCTATCTAATCTGTCTATATCTGTCTGTCTATCAATTTATCTTTTCATGTTATGTGAGCTTCTTGAGAGCAGTAACTGCTTTTGCCTTTGTATCCTCAGTACTTAGCATACTGCCTGGCATATAAGCAATTAACAAATGTTTGTTGACTGATACATTGACTGACTGGTTTCCTATGACATTTCTAACTTCTACCATATATTTTGAAAATTGTTTCTGTGTCAGGTTGTATTTACACATGTATAATGTGTCAAGTAGAGTATAAAATCATCAAGAACAGAATTTTATACTTTTTCAATTCAAGAGGCATTTATTAAACACCTACTCTGTTTTAGGCATCATTCTAGGCACTGTGTTTTAACCCACTCTCCCAGGTCTGTGACTTAAAGAGGTTTTCATAAGAGTCAGATCAGTCCCCAAAACGCTAACAAAACAAATTCCCATGTTAACCCTATCTACAAATATGTATTTCATTCTGCATTTTGAGTCTGTGTAATGGAAATGCAAATTTAAAGATCTTCCCTGCCCCTAGCTTAAGTGCACCTGGAGCCTGTGGTGGGAGGCTTGTTTTTCAGGAAAGCCCACACCTTGATACTTTGTGATTGGGCAGTGAGTCAAGGAGGTTGTTACAATCTTTGAGCCAGGAGAAGGCTATATAAACTCTGATGAGAGGCTTTGCTTTGGGGCTCACTTCGAGAAGTGTTGTGTGATTTGGCCAGATGAGACTCTGGGAAGCCGTTGTTGAGAGCCCCCTGGCTTTGAAAACCCAGATGTTGATGCTTCCCTCTCTGGTAACTGTGATTTGGTATTGATACAATGGTTGGACAGTTTGGAAGCCTGTCTGTTTGATCTGTAAGTTCTGTCTGTATAATCTGAAGTTCAGGGTGCTGACCTTTTCCCCCTGAACTAGGTAATATATGTTTGATTAAAGTAAGCTTGTTAACCCGTTTTGAGTTGCTTTCCTTTTGAAAAGCAGATCTAAGAACCTGTGTTGGCAGTCACCCTGGGGATATTGGGGTGCTTGCTGCTACAGTCTGCCATCTTTCTGTCAGTTATTTGCCTGGAATCATAATTGGTCATTACACTGTTTAGCATTCTTCAGTCTTTCAAAGATGATTGTCTTTATAATCATGTAAATTGTTTTGTTGCTACCCACTTTCTGTATTAGTTCATAAAAATCTTTTTAGCTTTCTCTGAAACTATCTTTTGGCAGATAGACAGACAAGGGAGATTGTGGCAAGGAGGCAGACAAAAGGCAAAATAAATATGTATTGATTGAAAAATAAATTAAAGTGTTTGAAAGCAATAAGTTTTAATTGGTTACATTTTAACTCACACATGGCAAAGCATAAGAAACATTATGGGTGAGCAGAAGTGGTCATGGCTATAACCAGGGGAACAGAGACAATCATGTATGATAGTATCTATTATAAATGGATAGGGGAAAGAAGTTTCTAGCAGGGGAAAATATTAGAAAAGGATGAGGCCAGGACAAAGTGTTGTGTCTAGAGAGACACTAGCGTGTTTACAAAAAAGCAGGAAAACTTTAGATATAACCACACAGAACCTATTTTAGTGCAAGGTGTACATATTTATAAATACCTGCTGACTATCTTGCTTTAGAATAGCCCATACAAGACTAAAATCCTATAGAGTCAGCTGTTATTACTATCTCTCACTGCCCCCATAGCCAACCTTTTCTCAAGGTCTATAGATTTCACCTTAGCAGTGTGTCTTCATTATGGTCCTTCCTTTCCTTTGACACAGACACCAATTTACAGCAGACTTTCATCACCTCACACCTTGATTACTGCAATAACGGGCTGCTGGATCTGCCTGCTTCAAGTCTCTCCCCACTGCAATCCATTCATCCACTGAAGTGATTTTCCTAAAATGTATGTCGTGCCCCTGTTCAATAATCTGTAGTGGCCTCCAGGAGCAAATACAATCTGTTTGGCATTTAAAGCCCTTCATAAACAAACATCTACCTTTCCAGTCTTCTTATATAGTCCTTGACTTCTTATACCTTACTCTCAGAGATGTACTCTCTGATACAGTGACATTGGCTTCCTGGTTGTTCATGAAAAAGACAGCCTTTTTTTTTGGCTCGTGGAATTTTCTCAGGCTTTGCCCTATGCCTGCAAGACTTTCTCTCCTCTGTTCTTATTACTGACCTCCCTGGCTTCCTTTAAACCTCTAGCTTCCTAAGCCCCCTTAATTTCAGTGCTTTCCTTCATTTAATTATTTTCTATTTATCCTGTTTATAGCTTGTTTTGTATGTATTTATTTGTAGGATGACTCCTTTATTATAATTTAAACTACTTGAGGGCAGGTACTCTTTTTTTTATCCTCAGTGCTTAGCATAATTTCTTAATAAATATTTTTCAACTACATTGAATTGAATTGTTTTACCCCATTAGAATATAAGCTCCTAGAATTTTGTACACAATTACAGACACATTGTATGTGTGATGGTTATTTTTGATAGACTGGGCTCCTCTCAGCAATACAAGGTTAGAAGACAACTCCAAAAGACGCATGATGGGAAGGGATATCCACATCCACAAAAAGAACTACAGAGTCTGAATGCAGATTGAAGCAAACTACCTACTTTTTCTCTTTGTTTTGTTTTATTTCTTCTTCCTCATTGTTCACTCCATTGGTTATAATCCTTCTTTACAACTTGACTAATGTTTAATGTGACTTTATTTGTAGAACCTATATTTGATTGCATGCTGCCATGGTGTTGCAGCAAGCACCCTAGCATACCCAGGGTGCCTGCCAACATAGGTTCTTAGATCTGCATCTCCAAAGGAAAGTAAATTGAAATGAGTTAACAATCTTACTTTAATCAAACATATATCATTTTACCTAGCTCAGGGGGAAAAGTCAGCACCCTGAACTTGAGAGAATACAAACAGAAGTTACAAGCAGACAGAAAAACAGATCATACCTAGTCATTTAGCAGAGAGGGAAGCACCAATATCTGGGTTTTCAAAGCGAGGGGCAGGGTGAGTGGGAATGGGGGGAGAGGAGTGTGGCTCAATGACTGTCTAGAGTCTCATCTGGCCAAATCACACAGCCCTTCCCAAAGTGAGCCCCATAGCAAAACCTCACATCAGGGTATATATAGCCTTCTCCTGGGTCAGAGACCATAACAACCCTTGTGACCCACTGCCCAATCACAAAGTAACAAACAAGGTGTGGGTGTTCCTGAAGAACAAGCCTCCCACCACAGGCTCTAGGTGACCACATTCAGCCCATTAGGGGGCAGAGCATATTCTCAAATCAGGGAAGGTTCTCAGAGTCACCTAAGCCTATCAAAGGGCCAGGGGCAGGGAAGATCTTCAGATTCCCATTGGTGGTGGGAGGGGCAGAGGAGAGAGAGAGAGAAAATTAGAAACTCAAGGGATTGTGAAACTTCATGTTGTAAACGAAAAGTAAATAAATAAAAAGAATATAAGGTCCTAGAAAGCAGGGGCCATTTTATTCATTTATCTTCCTTCCTTCCTCCCTCCCTTTTTCTCTCTCTGTCTCTGTCTCTCTCTGTCTCTGCCCCTCTCTCTTTCTTTTCCTTCCTTCCTCCTTCCCCTAAAATTAAGAATTTTGAAGACATATAAACTACTGAATAATAAAATGAGCAGAAACCAGAAGTACCATGTATATGGTAGCAACAGTATAGTAAAAACAAACAACTTTGAAAGCCATTAGAATTCTAATCAACAAAGTAGCCAATCCTGATTCCAGAGGATGAAGCATTCTTTCTACCTCCTGCCAAATAGGTGATAGATTTAGGTGCTGAATGATATTTTTTTGACACAATGATAACATTTATTTTGTTTATTTATACATATTCATTACAAGAATTTTGTTTTCTTTTTTTCCTCCCACAATAAAGTGAGGGACAGGAGGAGAGAAAATATTTTTCTATTAATTAAAAATAATTTTAAAAAGATAATCTAAGGGAGATGAAGGGATGCACATTTTTGAATCATGGGCCTTAGAAAGTACTCAAGTGATATTTGCATAGAATTAATATGGAACATCCATACATCCCACTAGGAGGAAACACAAGATGCCTTCTGTTACTTGTCACATTGTTGTTTTATAAACACTGGCAGAAGTTACACATGTACATTTATTTGATAGTACTAGAAGGAAGAAATAATTTAATGGGCCCAGAAAACATGACATTGACTTTCAAAAACTCAACCCCACAAAAACCAAACCAAACCAAAACAAAACAAAATCCCACAGTTACTTCACCAAATTACCTGGTGCTCTTTGACTAATTGTCCATATGGGGACATTTTTCAATTGCTTTGCTGTTAAACAAAATTGTTTTTTTTTTCCTCCTGCATTTGGAAAACGTATATGTTTAGCAACATTAAATGAGCTCTGGGGTTTGGTGAGAATGTAATTTATCAGAGCACAGAGAAAAAAGAGGTATTTCTATTAAAAAATTGCTTCCTTGTCTTCTAAAGTTGAATTTCTTTTTACAATTCTTACTGGATTCTTAACTGCTTTATTTTTAGTCCTATATAGTAGATGTACAATAAGGTGGTATTAGGATTAGAATCCCAGAATTTGCATTGAAAAACAACATGTCTTGCACCTGCATGCTTCCCTAGAGGCATTTAATGTAACATTTCTGACAAGATAATTCTATCTTCCCTGTGGCTGACTTTGCAGTGGGTTCCAAGGGAAAATAAACATGAACTTATATTGGGACAGCAAAGAATGTCTTTAAGTATGCTGAACTTAGCTGGTAAACCAGAAAACCCTAAATTAGCAGTCTGGCAAGAGGAGATATCAGCCCAAATCATATTTTTCATCTGCCCTCCCTCCCAAGAGATGTTGAAGTCATGTACTAAGTTAGGCCTTCTCTGCTTGTGCATCCCTCTGTGTAGGTGAATGAATGACTTTGCTCACCAGTGCAAAGCAGTCACTTCTAGGGCAGGTGGAAGATTGTGTGTCACAACAGATGCCTCACTTTAGGATAGAAAGTAGGAAGGCATACCATAGCTGCTGGAGAGAATACTTGGCAACAGGGAATGAAAAGTATCATTTGTTGCCTCCAGAAAACTGAAGAGATAATTAGAGCTCGAACTTGAGCTGGTGCAGCATACCAGGAAGAGTTAGATCCAGGTGCATTGAATTCCATTTCTACTCAGGGCAATTTTGGTTTATTGGGGGAGGTGAAGATTTTGTTTTTCTTTTATCGTCTTTTAGAATCTGAATTATTAATCCAGTCAGAGATTTTACAAATAGAACCCCTTTTTTCTCTAAATATATTTTAGATTTCACAATAGAAAGTCATGTAGTTCAACACTGATATTTTGCAGTTGAAAAAATGAGGCCCCACTACCATGAAGAGGATTATGTATTTATGGCCACAGAAAGTCCACGGAAATAAAAGTCCATGGAATAGCCTCAATGACCTAAATCCTGTTGAGAATCTTCACATTCTCCACAAGGGAGCTGATAAAGGAAAAGGGAGAGAGAGATAGAGAGGAAGATGCAGAAAAGAAATGTTCCCCTTCAAACCCTTAACTTCAAGATACAGCTTTGCTGCCACCTCCTCTAAAAGGTCTTCCCTGGTCTCCCAGTTGTCAACAGCTGCCCTTGACATTATTTTGTATTGTTTTGCATGATCTTTACAATTACTTTTCTTTGTTTGCCCCCAACCAGTAGTATATAAGCTCCTTGAAGGCAAGACATATTTAATTTTTGTCTTGGTATATCCAAATAACTTTGTTGAATTGGATTAAACTGCCCAAGGGCTCAAATATAGCATATGCCAGAGTTAGCATGAAAACCTAGGTCCTCTGTCTTCAAATCTAGCTGATTTTCCACTATTCCATATTGTCTTCTAAAAAAAGCCATGAGCATGTTTCCTTTTAATCGGTGATACATCAAAAGGGGATCTGGATCACACTGCCCTGCAAGTGTTTTCTCTCCCATTCTCATTCATTTAAAATAAAAGTGGAAAAAAGGAAAAGAAAACGCTGGTAACAAATGTGCAGAATTAATTGTACATGTCTAAAAATATGTTTTATTCTTTACTTTGAAACCATCTTTTTTCTGTCAGGAAGTGGGAGGGCATAGATTCTTACCAATGGCAATGGTGTATTTTCAATATAAACTGTGAAATTCTTTGCTCTTTTACCAGAGATTGACAGAAAAGAGGAAGAGACTGGCACCTAAGTTGTATCTGGTAGGAAGGAAGGGAAATTAAGAGAAGAGGTTTTGTCCTATAACTTTTTTCTCTATATTTCCTCTCTTGTAATATACTTCACAGGTAAAATTGAATTTGCTCCATGCCTTCTCAGTCGATGGGACTCTGACCTTTTCCGAGAGACAGAATGCATATGTGGATCTCATAGGTGGAGAGTTAGAGCTTATTGCCACACTTCCAAAAATGCCTTGTGTCAGTCTGGGAAATTAGAATTGTCCAAACCTTCTTGGTACAGTTTATATTATTCTAGGGGGCTAAATCCTTGAGTAAAAACTATTCTCTCTGTGCAGCTAAATGTGTGTTTTAAAAAGTTGATATACTGTGATACATTAAAATTTTCTGTTATTTATCAGGGAATAATGTCTCTTCTAGGATAAATGTCAGTTAGATTTATGCTTAAATAAGCCCTGCTTTATCCCTTCTCCTTCTCCAGGCCCGGAGATTATTATACCTAAAAGATATAATAGCATGGGATTGAAACTAGGATGGCTCCTTAGAGGTCAACTAATTCCACACTCTCATTGTACAAATGAAGCAACTGAGGGTAGGAAAGAAGGGATATCACTTGTTTAAGCTCAGATAAGTCACAAGTAGCAAAATTGGGTTTTAATAAAGTTTCCTCTACCTCTATCTTGAGTGCTATTTCCACTCTTCTAGATATTAATCATCATGTCTCTTTACTAAGAGCTTTGTACTTTTAACTCTAAACCCAGAATAGGACATGTCAGTACTATAAACCCTTCTGGAAGTAACATTTGATGGTAACACAGTATGACTGAAATCTGTCAATTAGATTCCATCTAGGACTATATTTTAGGAATCATTCTGGACTCTCCCTAGTCAAATTCACCTCTAAGATTTCTCATGGAACTGACATGTAGAAATCAAGTCAGTTCCAGGATTATCCTTTAAGTAGATAGGCATGTATATAGGAAGTTAACTTATAAAAAGTTATACTCATTGTTATCACCATGAACCAATGATCAGATGTGTACAAGAAAAATATTTACGTGAGTGGCCTTGAGTTGTTCAGGGTTATAAAGGAAAACATGAACATGGCATGATTCTAAAATATATCACCATTCTCCCATACAGAGATTCAGGTAACTGGTCATTGAAGTATGGAACAGAGCATGTCAACACTCTAGATGAGACTGTGTACAGACATTACCATGGGTGGAAACTGCTTGGAGGGAGAGAGGAGGTAACAGAGACCTGCTGGTGAGTTTCATGATTTTAGGGCATTAGAAAACTAGGAGTGGATCTATTGTAAAATTTGGTGACATGGAAGGGCTATAGTATTCTCTCTACCCATGATTCTTTTCTTGTTTCTCTGTGGGTACCATAGCTGGGTTCATAGTAAAAAACCCAGAGATTCTATTCCCCATTATGGATAGCATCAGGAGGGGAGAATTCTATGTTCTCAAACTGACTCATGGCTATTCACCAAATGGAAGTCATCTTTCATGGAAAGGACTCCGTGCATGAATGCATCCAAAACGAAGTGTTTTCTGCTCCACAGGGCAGCTGCTGTGACAGAAGCCTTTGCTTAGGACAGAATGCTTCCAATCTAAGATGCATATCAAAAATGATTATCACTTCATAGTCATTCATATGTGGCATATAGCAGAAACTACCAATTTGCAAACTGCCTAAATTGTCTTTAGTATGGCAGTGAAAACCACTGGGAGACACAAATTAAAATCACTAGTGTTGCTATTGCCACTGCATCAAGCTCATAAACTGCTGGGATCTTAGCACTCAGTAATATAATTCGGCAAGAGAGTCAGAAATGAATGTGTAGGTTTGCTAGCAAAAGCAAGAGCCAGAAACAGAGACAGCTAGACATACATAGATAGAATTTGACACTACAACTCAAGCAGAACCAAAAGTAATTTATAAATCTTCAGAGGTCAGGCATGTATGTAACAGAATATGGTTGTGCAGGTTGGGGCTATGATACTATTCCTCTCTTCCCCCATCTGCCACTCCAAATATACATACAAAATCCCTGTACCAGGATACTCTAAGTGTGGAAGTTGAGCTATGGAGCATGCTGATTTACAATAGCTGAATTTTTTTTTGAAATCTTTTAAAATTTTCATTTAATTTGCAGCAGATTTCTTCAAAAACCTGAGTCAGGATTTAATGAAGAACTTAGGAATGTAGTAGTAGGATGTCATCATACACGGTTTTTGAAAAGTGGACCATGGTTATTTCCCAAATGAGCCTGTGAGTCCCCACCCCTCCCCCACATCTGCATCTTCTTAGCTCACAGCCCATCTCACGTGTCATTGGCTTCATAAAGCCTTAATTAATTGCTTCCTCCCTCCCCCAGGTATAAGCATCCCTCCCTCCTCAGTTCTTTCATCCTTCACTAAGCTGCCTCATTCACTTAGTCATATATAAATTTGCATTTTAATGTTGGTGTATATCTCTTATTAGACTGTAGGCACCTTAAGATCAGAGAAGGAAACAAGCATTTTTTAAGGGCCTGCCATGTGTGAGGTACTGTACTAAGTCCTTTATGAATATCTCACTTTATTAATATCTCACTTGATACAACACCCTGGGAGGCAGGTACTTTATCACCCCCATTTTACAATTGGGCAAACTGAGGCTGACAGATGTTAAATGATTTGCCCAAGGTCACACAGCTAGTGGGTGTCTGCAGTCAGATTTGAATTCAGGTCCTCCTGACTCTAGCCCCAGCAGTCTATCCACTGCACCACCTAAAGGCTTCAAAATAAAAATAAATGTTTGCAAAGAAATTTTCATATGTTAACTGCAGAAGACTGGCCCTGAAGTCAGGATACCTGGCTTCAAATTTTGCCTCTCACATTTACTGCTCAAGTAACCTTGGGCAAGGACCTCTGTGTCCTCAATTTATATATATATCCTTCATTTTGTGTATGCATGATGTTCAATTGTTTAGTTGTGTCTTACTCCTTGTGACTCTATTTGGGGTTTTCTTGGCAAAGACATTGGAGTGGTTTGCCATTTCCTTCTCTGACTCATTTGTCAGATAAGGAAACTGAGGGAAACAGGGTTAAGTGACTTGTCCAGGGTCACACAGCTAGTAAGTGTCTGTGGTCATATTTGAATTCAGGAAGTCTTCCTGACTCCAGGACCAGTGTTCTATCCAATGCACTGCCTAGCTGCCCTTTTATATATGTATACTGTCCTTCATTTCATGTATGTATAGTGAATTTATTGGAAGCAGATAGGTGACTTAGTGGATAAAACACTGGGCCTGGAGTCAGGAAGACCTGAGTTCAAATTCAGCCTCAGACACTTTCTAGCTGTGTGACCTTGGGCAAGTCACCTTCCCTCTGTTTGCTTTAATCCACTGGAGAAGGAAATGGGAAACCACTCCAGTATCTTTGCCAAGAATATCCTGTGGACAGTATTGTTGTGCTGTGGTCCACTGGATCCTAAAGAGTAGGACAAGATTGAACATATGAACAATAACAACAAATGAACGTATAGTGAGGAAGTTGGACTAGATGGCCTCTAAAGAGCGTTTCAAGGCTAGAGCTATGACCCTATGGTGAATTCATCTTTGCACCCTCAGTTTCTTGTACATGTGATTAGATTCAGTAGTTCATTCTGGGCACAGGAAAAAAAAAGAGAAGGAAAGAGAGAGAGGAAGGAAGGAAGGAAGGAAGGAAGGAAGGAAGGAAGGAAGGAAGGAAGGAAGGAAGGAAGGAAGGAAGAAAGGAAGGAAGGAAGGAGTAAGGAAGGAAGGAAGGCAAGAAGGAAGGAAGGAAGGAAGCCAGCCAGCCAGACTCTAGATGACTGCATTAGCTATTCCTCTCAAATCTATGTTATTTGCAAACCTGAAAAGTAAATTTGCATAGATACTAGAGAAGACCTAGGACCTAACCTAGACAGATTCCTGCTTCAGGGGGTCAAAGGAGGATGCACATCCGTGAAGGAGACAGAAATAGACAGAAGAAATGTAAAAGAAGAACCAAAGTATGGGGTCTCTGAAACCAAGACAGGATGTGCACATCCTGGTTAAGAGGACATGGTCTAGTTTTGTGTTGGTTTTGTGTAAGAAGTTCTCCCAGTGGGTG